>JABSSZ010000069.1:0-69851 GCA_013755755.1 Fusarium sp. NRRL 25184 | reverse complement strand
GAGGGAGGGAGGGATCAGGAGCATTGGTAGCAATGGCAGCGGCAGCAGGAAGCAGGTACGACCTGGCCTGGTCAGCGCTCGTAATAGCGGCAAGTACCTAGCTAGTAAATTGATACGTGCGCGGTACAATCGAAGGGGGACCAGGGGTCGGGTGGTCCTTCACGAGTGCGGTGAAGCGGGGCCTGGAGGGACAGGTTTGGTTTAGTTTGGTCTTGGGTCCTGCGTGTGATGTGTGATAGGGGAGTCTTTTGTACAGAGACAAACGGCCTTTGTCTCTGAAGAGCCAGTTCATCTGATGAGGGTTTCCTTTGCTTTGCTGACAGCAATAGTGAAAGTGGTTTGGCAATGCTCAGCCGTCGCAAGGGTGAAGGTGAAGGCCAGAAATAATAGGTTTCGTCGTATTCACATTCGTTGCGTTGTATTCAACCACCACACGCGGTGTATAATGCTAGCACGTCTCAGACGCAGCCCCCCTAGGTCAAGAATCTGGAGGCTGTGCAGGTACTTGGAATGTAGGCCAAGCGCAGGGCCAAGTGAAAGTCAATGACACGGATGCATGCGCGGGTATGGGGTGACGATCTCGTATCGACTCTAACAGTATATACTTTGTGGGTACACACTTTGTTCCCCATCAGCAGCAAGGCCCTACTTACCCCTGGAAGACAAGGTCCAAATTTGTCTATTCACTACGTGTATAAAGTGATATGTTGTACGTACCGAGAACGGATGTTTCGGGCTGGCTAAAACGTCGATTGAATGAAATGCGAGTAAAGAGACCCATTGTTGCCGTAGCTCTTGATTGCGTTGTCACTACAAACGCAATCAACAGAAGTTGGCAATCAAGAGGCTAGCAGGGCTGGTTAGTTGCTGTAGTAGAGGCGGCATCACGCTGCATAAGATAAACAAATGATTCTATGCATGATCCATGATTTGGGCATTGAAAAACATCAGCGTTTCCGGTTTTGTGCCATAACATGCAGTAGTGTAGCTAATAATGTTTGTGTCAACGACTCTGAAAGGTCGCGTGGTTGGTCTGTGGCAGGCTGGCCAACAGAGCCGTCAAAGGCCAAGATCTGGGCGATTTCCCATTCCCTCAGAAGAATACGAACAATAAATGTTGTAAAAATAATAACTAAGGTAAGCCAAAATTGTCATGATACGGATGCCACCTCCGGTAACCATGAGCCAACTCGCATTGTTACAGGATGGGTTTAATTAACTGAGGCTTGCACAGCCTCAGGGCCTCCTTACAGGCAGTCTCCGTAACGATGCCGATGCCCGAAGGGTTGGCCCTTGCTCCAAAGCCTTGCGCATCGTACTTGGTTCTCTTCAGGTGTGCCAATTCAAGTCTCAGGCCTTTCATGGCGCTCCGATTTCAGAAATGCACAGTGACAGTAATGGTGGGCGAATTGTGATAGTCAGGCGTGAAGTGGCTGTGTATTCAAGTGCTGTCGCGTCCTGTCTTGGTTGTTCTTGGGCTAATATTGTGTTTTTCTTGGAAACAGTGCTTTCGGCCTCTCCGTCTGTCTGCAGAGAAAATCTTGCATGAATGCAAGGCACTCACTATTACGAGTGGGGGAATGTGGTCAATATCTGTACTGAGACAGTTAAATTTTGCCCCTACCAGAGTCATACGCCCATCTGACCTCGTCTGAAGAAATGTCGAAATCCAGCTCAGCCCGTGAGTTATCGATAGACTCTGATGGAACCAATCTCAATGATGATGCCAAGACTCGCGTTCTTCTGTTACCTACAAATCGTCTAAAGCTCCGCTTCCCATAGAGTAAGCTCATTGGCAGATGAGATTGGCGGCCAGCATCCTTAAAAGGAACACCACGCAAATAAAGGACGAGCAACGCTGCTGGCAATTGTCTACCTAGGTTTATATTCGGAGAATATCTGACCAGAATTATCAGATGGATCTCAAACTCGACAACGATGCCGTGACTCCCATTCTATTTTCTGCCCAATAACCACAATTGAGTTTCGACGGTCAACGTGTAGTCAGTTTCAACAGAGAATCGTCTACTCTCTTTCCCTATTGGATATCTCACATTCCAGATCTCCAACCCCTCACAGCCCCGATATTCAGGGGTACGCATCCCAGAGGCTAATAGCAGAGCGTCTTCAATGATGTGCCACTGTAATAAACGCCTTCACACATGAGATTAAAGAGAAGGTGATCGATTACGCATGGAAAGGCCGGCAAAATCCACTGGGGATGTCACAGGTCTTGTTACTGGACAGGCGATACATTTCTCAAACATAGGTAAGCGTCAAAAACTACTAATATGGAGCATGGACGCGTCAACTTGAAACCTTCTGATACGAAGATAGCAAGTATGATCGACGCGTTTATCTCCTCAAAATTCATGCCCAGCGCGTGTTAGACCAAAGAGCATAACGCTAAGCGAGAATATGAATCGTAACCATTCCGGTTCATCTTCATCCGAGTCTCATTACATGTTTCGCTCGTCGCATTCCTAACAAAAGCCATGTCTTTGTCTTGATGCTTCTGTTTCGAGAGATCCTTAAACTCTAGCGACGTAGGCCTCAGATAAGAAATGGATAAAAGGGAACCATAGAATTCATCGCCAATGCGGCAATGCCCAACGTCTAATTTACCAAACTCCAGCCTTGAGCCGTCCAAATGCTGTGCATGCCTGCCGAACTATAGCCATACACAGATCTGGTTCCATAATCATAACATATATTGCGCATTCTACAGCACATCCCACTGGGCATTCCACGGATTGTTCATCGTCGTATAGTCGACACCATGTTTGTAAGAACTAGTCAGTTCCTCCTGGTCCACTCCGCAGTGTGTCTGTCCATCTCTTCCGGTAAACCATCCTAGTCCATACGTCCTACCGTCATCAAGTTTCTTCGCCATCTCTGTGTTGTTTAGCTTCGAGGTTCCCACAAAGGTGTACAGCATCTTGCTTTGATGGATAAAAGCCAGAATTGACGCAATAGTATTGGGCTGGCGCGGCAGGAAAGGATGGCGTCGGCGGAAGAACACCATGTTTGAGACAACAAACATGTAGATCAGTATAAATAATGTGGCGCCGAGGGTGATATAGAATGAGCGTATCGTCTCCTGTCCAGAGTTGAGTAATTCACTATCCTCCTTGTCGTCCTTCCACTTCCCTTTGTTGTATTTATTCATTCCATATCCTGTGATAAAGTCTTGCCCATCCACCGTTGCAAGGCTGGTTACAAGGATCGTCAGGAATTCAGCCATGACACTACCAAACCCAACAAGAAATACTAGAAAGTGGCCGTTCAAGAGCGCTCGCAGTGGCATATAAGCAAACGGCAGCGCGGTGTAATCAAGGGTAAGAACTTTTGAGTGCGCATGTCGCTTTGAAAGGATATAGTAAGGCTCCATCATACGAACGGATGTCTCCATCGCGCCCCAGCATAGCTTGAGGATGACAGCCAACGCTGTGACAACCCAGGCAGCCTTGTCTGTAATGATCTGGGCGGGAGTGAAGAGAAAGGTTGGGATCAATGCTGCAAAGAGGATCAACCCAATGATGAAAGGGATACATCCCATTGGACGTAGCATCAGGGGATGCGGGTGCTCCGAGAGATGGGCACCGTCATCCTGTTCGCTGTCCATTTCCACCTTTGTGCTTGTGCCATCGTAAGGTGCAAGCGAAGAATTTCTCAGCATGTATCGACGACGCTTCAACTTTTGGTGAATGTCTTTATGCTTGGCTGTGTCCATATCTTTGAAGTCCATCAGGACATGGCTCACTACAGCCATGCTAGCAAGACCAGCAATGCCTCTGACATCAGAGAGTAGGCCTGATCGTCGAGTTTGTAAAACATATAGTAAGCCGCATCCCATGGCTGCACATAACACCAAAGTAACCGTCAAAAGTCGCGACCAGACCGAAGCCACAAAGATCTCCTTCATGTCACTGGGATTTTCCATACGCTCCTTGCGGCTCGGTGTGAGTATGATCGACGCAGCTGCACAGGTTGGTACGAGGGAAACGGCGAGTGTTGAGGCGAAAGAAGACAAAGCCACCGCATAGTGGCCAAGCTTGATTGCTCGAAAAGGTCGCCAGAAGCTGTAGCTTGTGACATAGTCGGCATTGATTGACTTGGAAGCCAGAGCACCCTGTTGTCTGGATAGCTGGTAGAAAGCCTCCAGGCGGCGGACTTCGAAGTCAGTAAACTGCCAGAATACGCCGAAAGTCACCGCCACTACTGTCGGTAAGAATTTGATTGCAAAATAGACAAAGGCGTCTATATCTTTGGGTGACCGGAAATTTACTATGGGCTTTTTGTGAAATCGTTGGAAAAGATATTCCTGCGCAATGGCCAGCCCGACCGATATTATAATCAGCAATGTGAGGTAGGGCCATCGCATTGTTGGAGGCTTCCAATTCGGTTGAGGGTAGAATATTTCCGTCTTGCCCTCCTTAGTCGGGAAAGTTGATCGGCGGAAATCATTAGACGCAACCGTGCTGAGTCCCTCGATGCTGCTCAGGTCGGCTCCTGGTCCCTCCTCTAATATCACCTCAATGACCTCTCCTTTCCGATTAGCTTCGTCCTGTCCTCTTTGTCGGATCGTCTCAAATCGGCCAAGATGCGCAGGCGGCTTGCGGCGCGAAAAGGACCGCGACAGACTCCTCTGAACAGATGGGGTCGACGACAGAAGTTCGGCATCGCGCATCTTGACGTCCGCGTGAAACCCTTGGCCCAAACCTCCCGTCAACATCCCGCTAGCCTCTTGCGCCTGAAGCTTCTTCACGAAAGCCTCATCGTGCGAGGTCATTAGTCCTAGCGCGGCGCTCAAGTCGAAGCCAGGAGACACATCATCCACATCTTCCTTCATCGGATCATAGCGGTCAGAGTGGCCCATGGGCGCTGCACCACCAAGCAATGACAGATCGTATGCTTCGTCTTCAGTGCTTTCCTCTGGAATGGTTCTTCCGAGAGATGAGCCGTATGCACGCTTGGCTCTAGATGGAAACCGTGAAGGAGGAGGCCCAGCTGCAGACACAGGCGCATATGATCCCCCCGCTCCATTGTAGCCAAATGATGCGGACCATCCAGACCCAGCAGCGTACGAATGTCCGTCATATTCCTGTTGGGGAGGACTCGAGTTTCCTGCATAGGAGTCGAGAGACACCATAGATTCGCGGCCGTGAAGCTGAGGGTAGGAATTATCGTCGGAATATATCGTCATGGCGGAGACGCGATGGCTCAGGTGTGGTTGGCTTGTTGCGGGCCTTTGCGATGCGGTTGCAGAGCCAGCAGGGTGATATGGCTCGTAAGTTTGAAAGGGCTCTTGAGCCCGGTCATCTTGGTATACCATATTGCGCGGCTCTTGTCATTATTGAGTATTGTTTGTTACTTTAGACAATGGCTCTCAGCCCGAAGTTTCGAAAGTAGGCTATGGTACGAATCGATCGCTCGCGGTATGCTGGGCGGGGCACGACGCGCAAAAGAGGGACGGCCGACCAGACAACGAAGGATTTGGCAATGCTGATAGTTTGTCGGTTATCGAGAGGGAATGAGCGATAGATAAACGAGAACTAAACAAGGCAGAAGGAATGTGAAGAGAGGATATGATATGGAATTGACAAGCCTTCCCCCTTGCTGAGCAGCTTCAGCCGTTCAGCCATAAACAGTAATGAACGTCCTATTAACTTACCTACCTTAGTAGGCAGGTTCCATTAGTTAGGACCTAATTGGTTACCTACCCAAGGGGATGCAACAAAACTTAGGACCTCGATCCTAGGTGACAAAAAGCCTTAGGTAAACTTAGCACAATTTAGTATAGTTTAGAGGATCTTAGACTAAATATTTTTAGCACCTTGATTCAATGTCAGAAGTCTTCTTGCACCCCGGGGCAACCTTATGTACCTCTGTCGATGGGTCAAACTAACGCTGGCTAGGGACGCCTTAGGCTTCCCCGTCCAGCCTCTGAGGGGCATGGTTGGGATCGGGCGGATCATTAACCTCTACAAGGCTGGGGCTGGACCTGTTTTCTGGGTCTTCCCCCCACGAAAGATCATGCGAGATCTCATATTTTCCAACTGCCGTAATAACCCTCTTCGACCTGTCTCATTAATTAAGCAGTGCTATTTCTCGAGTTGCTTATTGATCCTCACTTAAGCGCTTCAGAGGTGGCTACCTATCTTATATGGGCCCATGAAGGCGAAAGCAATCATTCGTACCTTGTAGTTTTCCTTTCTTCGATCTAACATTAGATGCATAGCTGCACTCTCTCTTGGATTTGATTCGATCCCAATCCCAGTAATCATCTCCAATCAACACTTGCCATAGGCGGCCTCCGCCCTTGGCTCTCCTAAACAATCCTACTGCCTTCATCGCACAAATACGGATACTGTGTCCAAGACATCGAGGTGTCATTCAACTTCAGCTTCAAGCCCCAGGCGCAACTAGGTTGAGTCTAGTAGCCAAACAGCCTTGTCATCAGCTACCGGATAGTTCCAAGATAGTTGTGTTCTTCTTGGCAAAGCTGAAGAGGCCCTTTCCTCTTCCCTCTTGTCTGTGCTTAAGCCGTGGGCGGGGGGGAGAAAGAGGATGGTTTTTCACGCTCAATGTACAGCAGAGATGGTGCGCAGCTGAGTTGCTTTGTCGTCGATGCTGTAATGCAACCCTACACGATGAATCTTTTGTGAATCTTCTCTCCCGCTGTCGCGGTACCTGTCTTACTCACGGCATGTTACCTCTGTCGCATTCGTTTAGAAGCCAGGCTTGGCTTTTTGGTTCATTTCCCTCGCAGTGAGCTGACAGATGCCAGCCATTAGAAGTGAACGCATGACCAGTTGTCTTGAATGGTGGGCTGTCTGTAGACCCTTGGTTACCAGCGACGCTTGTTTGGCTGTGGTATAAATAGAACAGATCGGGCCAATCACTGCATGTTCCATGTAGGTCCCGTATCACCAGTCTTTGCGCAATGGTATCTGTAACGGGCTCTAGCGTCGACAACTCCAGTTAAGACCCTCAACCCCAACAAAGAACAACAGCAGAACACAATTCACTTGGCAGCATTTCCCCGCTGCTTTGGGGGAACCCTGGCAAGAGGGTTGTAATTATCAATTTCTCAATTAATCAATGTACGAAGGGTGCATTTTTTGCACGTCTGGATAACCCTTAGACTTGTTTCGCGGAAAATAAGGCATGCATGTCGGGTATATACACATACCCTATATGCTCATTCTGCGATTTAGTATCAAAACAGTTACATGAACATTTCTCTTCTCCTGTACAGAGCTTAGTATAATCAGTGCGTTTCACCGGTGTAAGACTCATATTGTCTGCCTGTTGATGTGTATGGTGGGCACATTTGAATGTAATGTTCAGATGTCACAACGATTTCACAGAGTATCTCACCAGAAGAGCAGATGATTTATCCTCGAAAGATGAGACTATACTTCAAGGAAATTGTATCTGGAAAAGGGAGAATGCATATCGAAGTTGATGTACCTTAGGTATTCATGCTGGCTTAGACTGTTTCCAAAGTTGACGAGGGCGAGCTACACGGTAAATCAACTTGACCTAAAATAAGATTTTATATTCGGAAAACGAGAATTTGATCCACACCTAAGAGCTCTACCTCAATTATAAGTTTGCGGTGAGTACTGAACCTGCCCATATGTCTTTGATTCGAAACTTCTAGTCTGTGCAAAACAAAAATCAATACGCTTCTATCGCTATGCGAACAGAACCAGTAAGAAATGCGGTCATATATTCCATGCTCACATCTAGAACATGAGGTATGCTGACATTAATGCAGCCAGCAAAGCTGTCATAGATGCAGCTTGATATGTATGTGGAGCTAAGCTCGTGGTACCGCAACAACTGTCACGGTTATATGTCACGTTATTCATCTGCGCAGCAACCTCAAAGACAGAGCCAGGGAAGCCACCGTAATTATAATAGTCCACGTTGAGAATATTAGGAGCCCGACCCCAGTCAGATCGGCAGTTGTTGGCCGCAACACCCAGGCTGCCATAGCCCGTGACGTTATTAGTCTCGTTGAGTAGTGCCACAGCGGGGACCAGAATTTCGGCACCAAAGACGTTGAACTCGGCGTTGAGGTTGTGGTTCATGAGGTACAGGCGGTTCTTCGCTGATTTATCGCTCAGGTCGGGAGGTCGCTGGACAGTGCAGGGAAAGTCGCGATCCAGAGGATCAAAAGGAGTCTCCCACATCTGTGTGAACTCATCGAGAAGCCAGGGGTACTTCTTCTGGTCCGACACGTAGTCGATGAACATGATGACTCGCTTGCCACGAATGATCAGGTCTTCCAGAGTAGGCCAGTCTTCAAGGGCCATTGGGAGGTAAGGCGCCTGGTAGACATACTTCAAAATGCCGGTCTCTCTGATGTACGGTACGTAAAGATCGGGATGGGAGTAGTTTCCATTTCCAAGAAGAATAGTGACAACATCGTATGGGTGGTCGTCAACCCACTTTCGTACTCTGGTTAGCCAGTCGGTGATGGGACCCGCGTCAAGAAGATCGCAGGTCGAATGGCAAAAGTGTGGCACTGATGAGTTGCTAGGGAACTGGATCTGGGCCTGAAGGAAGCGAATGCCATCATTAAGCTGTGTCTCAACCTCAAGCTCCTGGTTAGAACCAGAGTTACCCGGTCTTACGAATGGTGAGTTGTGGCAGCCAACCATTGTGATATTGCCGAACTTGCGCTTGCACAGCTCGACATAATTGTTACAGGGCTGTGTGTTTGTAGGCTTTGCTTTCGTCGTGGTAGTCGAGGTACCATTTGCTGTGGCGGTTCCTGTGCCAGTCTCTGTCAGGTTGCTGGTAATGGTAGTGCTATCTGTGGCATCTGTGGGGAAAAGGCCTGTGAGGGTGCTCGTGAGTTCGTCCGATTCGGTGTCGCTGGAACCCTGCAGTGTGATCTTAGAGGCGTAGGAAGAATATGCGCCTGTGGGAGGACCGGTTTGTCGTGTAATTTTCTGTGTTCGTGTACCTCCAATGAAAGTGAGGTCTGAAGACGCTGATAAATCGACTGTCTGAGCTGCTACATGACTGGAAGTCAGAGCCAGAGCCGCGAGTACTGAGCTCCAGAGCTTCATGACGGGAAACTGATACTGAAAGAATTTGTGACAGGAGAGAATATCTCTGGT
Organism: Fusarium sp. NRRL 25184; assembly: GCA_013755755.1. NCBI lineage: Eukaryota > Fungi > Ascomycota > Sordariomycetes > Hypocreales > Nectriaceae > Fusarium > Fusarium sp. NRRL 25184. The sequence continues at coordinate 60,711 of JABSSZ010000069.1, read as the reverse complement.
AAGGCGCAGGATAAGTTGGAAGGGCGATAGGAGGGAGCTCGCTAGTCGCAACAAGCTTTACGACTGAAGCTCAAGGTCCACCTATTGCAGCCGGGCCCGCGTCGATTTAAAGTGGTACAAGATCAAGGGAGTTCTTGTGGGCAAAGCAGGCCGAAGAAAAAGAAGAAACAAAAGTGAGTTGTGCTCTTGATGAGGTAGAACAAGATCTAACCTAGTGCGATCTGCGACGACTTGCGCAGTCCTGCCTTTGATCCCTGCTAGAGAAACACCAGACCAGTATCAAGAGAGCCCACTTTTGCGAACAACGACAGATCGGCGAGATGAGGTGGGTATGATACGTATGCAGGAAGAGAAACCCCAAGTAGTCACTGTACTGTACCTAGAGACCAGTGGAAGGATGTGATACGTGCGGCGGTTGGGAAACCTTCCTTTTTGCACTGCCTTGCTTGGCTTCTTAGTCAAGAGTACCTATCCCAACCTTAGACGAGATTACGAATAATAAGAGATGAAAGTGAAGGACCCAAGGAAAAAGGGGAACGACAGTGTGATAGTTGCGTTGTCGCGACTTGGCATGAGAGCAGAAAAAATAAAAAATACCAGACTAATTGGCTCAGGTTAGTAGGTTGTTAGTGCTTTATTTGATGATGCGGCCTCACCCGCTGTGACATAATGACAAGTGTCTATGAATAAACAGTTAGTCTCACTCTCTTAGCGGTAATAACGGCAGGAATGGACAGTGTCAATTGGCCAATGTTGAGCCGCAAGAATAGGCGCAGAACATGTTGAGTTTCTGACTGTTTCCGTAGCGCTAAGAGAGTGTCAAATACCCGTAAATCCGAGCGTAATCGTTACCACAGCGCTTGTTGTTCACGAAAATTTGCTGGATGGTGTTGAAACGCGTCATCATATTGGGCCGCAGCTAAGACCCAGCCGGTAACGCGGCACATCACTCCCTTTTCTTCACCTGAGGCTCGGTAGTTTGGGGCTAGAGTAGAAATGGATTGGATTGGATACCAGAAAACAAAAGCGAAAGCCAAGCACCAATAGCCCATGATAGTGGCATGGCACCTCATGTTTTTCTTGCAAGTCGTAAATCCAAGAACTTTTCTCAGGCGCCTATTCGAAATGTTTCCCTTCTTTTTGACATGCTACTTAATATGTACTATACTTAGGCCTTTACCAACTGTGCGTATCATAATACGGGCGGCTGTCCAGGTTCTTCATCCAGCTTCAATAGACAAATAGAGATCTATTCGCTCAGCTCTCCCGGATTCTGATGCCCCTTACCCACGGACCCTGTAACTAAGCCTTCCCTTTGCCGCTGCATTGTCGCTCCCCAGGGGGGGGCTGTATTGCAGGCGACAATCCACCAAAAGCATATAATAAGCTCTCCACTGATGGGGGTCTTCTATCCATTTTAGGTCAAGGTTTCGGAAGGGCCCACGACCCTTTTGGCGCCTCTTCGATCATGGCTGCATGGACTGCATGGATCCATGTCGTCTGGCAAGATCCTTGGAATTGGGATTTTCCCTTCATGACGATTGCTCCACTATCTCTGTGAAAGCGGTTGCTCCTTGCTCGCTCCTCCAAGTACCTTACAGCTGGCGTTGATCATTTGGCTGGCCCACTTCGTAACGCATTTCTCTACTGCACCACCTTCTTCATTATCCTGTCGCTATCTTTCTTTTGTTCTCCGGATTGCGAAGCCTTTCATAACCCCATTTGTTTCTTATGTTCTGTTTGTGGATTGTGTTGACATTCAACCACACACCACCCCGCGACTATCCTTTCCTTTCATCTTTCTTGTTCTGTTCATTATTTGTTTCATCACTGGTATTTTGCAGCACAGCACGCAATTAGAAGGCATCATCAACAAACGAAAGAGCCCTTTGGTAGCTCACTCCGATACCGCAGTGCCTACTAGGTACAATGGCGAACGTGCATAGGCGAAACACAGCCTTCGCTGCCAGCACGCTATACTTTCTGTCGATACCCTTCTTGATTCTCGTCATAATCGGTAACACCCATATCAATTCGACATTGAACGACATATACTTCTTTAAGCTTGACGTTTCTCAAGTTATACCAATCTCGGTCGATAATTCGAAACTGCTTAATTCTGTCGCTCGGAGTTTAGGTCTGCATGATTTCTACCAGGTTGGACTATGGAACTTTTGCGAAGGTTACAATGATGAGTATGTTTCCAAGTATCTCTCTCATGTAGCATACGATAGCTAACAACACAACTCAGAGGCGTTACCTACTGCTCTAATCCTAAACAGTGGTACTGGTTCAACCCTGTCGAGATTCTTGTCAGCGAACTACTCGCCGGAGCTCAGATTGCACTCCCTGCTGAGGCCGTCACCGTCCTCAACTTGCTCAAGATAGGCTCTAGAATCATGTATGGATGTTTCATGGCCGGCATATGCATCGACTTTGTCCTTATTCCGCTAAGCCTCCTCGTTATTCGCACCCGTTGGTGGAGTCTGGTTATAACAGTTCTTGCTTTCTGTACAGCGATTCTTATTTCGCTCGGAGCTATTATTGCAACCGTCATAAGTGTTGCTGCTAAGGTCGCACTCACGGCGCAGGATCAACTCAATATCAAGGCAAACATTGGCATCAAGATGTTTGTCTTCATGTGGTTGGCTGCTATTTTCACCGATGTGGCATTCCTGCTACATGTTGCCATGGGTTGCTGTTGTCGACCTGATAGGGATAAGCAACAGAGTCTCCAAGAAGAGATGAGGGCAGCGCATCCAAACCTTCGTCATCGAAGAGGGCATAGGTCTTCATCACAATCGTCATAGGACGCTGTGTGGCCCTAATTTCAACTTCGGGGCCCTCCTGGTGAACAAATTTTGTATGGGAAGAACACCTTCCGCCCAAAATTCCAAGATGGTCGAGAAACTAGATCTCTTGAAGTTCTGGGACCCAAGACATGAAATCAAAAGCCTGCGCAACAACTAGGATTGCGCGCTTATTTAGACTGTTTGGCTCATTGCATACAGAGCAGGGAATAATTGCATAAAGCATACTCAATTTAGGTGTTTTTCGCATTGGGTACGAGGGATGCATGGTACATAGGATTTCACGGTATAGACGGGTGAGCGAGGTCAGGGGACAGGTCTTCCAAAATGACTATGTTGGGCTGTTTCCCACGCGGACGACATTCTTCCGCGGCGCTGAGGCTCAAATAATAGAGTATATATTGAAGAAAACATAGCGTCATAATATTCGTTTATGGAACCAACTGAGCCTTTTATCATGTGAGGATCTCCATTTAAAATAGGTACTTGATGGTCTCATTAAAGTACCTCAGAGAACTGTTGACACTATCTTGAGCTCGAGACACTTAACCTCGTACAATCTGGCACACAACTTATGAACTTTGTACGTCACCTAAAATGCCACGAGATTTCAAGTCATCATGATGATTATATTTCAGCACAAATATTGACAAACACAAGATCATGTCTCGTGCACCTGATAATGAATTAACGATACGATCATTGACATAACAGTTCTTTACTTCTTGTGTGTTCTGCTAGCACACTTACTCCTGCAAGAATCACGACTAGCCTCACAAGACCAGAAGAAAGTCTACAGTAACTGTGACACCGTTGGCCAATATTTCAGTTTTGATCGTCGTGATCTTGTCATACGCGGTCCAAGCAGCACTGTACGACATGCTTAAAGCTCGAGCTCTTATCAACATCCTTGAAAGGAGTGTCGATGGCATTCGCTTCAGAATACTTTTTGCACACTTTGTAGAGAAACTCACACCCACAAGATCAAACTTGTTCAAGAACCCGATTCTTTGGCAGAGAGGATACTGCGGCGAGAGGCAACTATTGAGAAACACTCTCGAAGCACTGCGCACAGAATGAGAACGAAAGACGTCGTTCAAACCATTGCAAGAATGGTCAACGAAGGGACATAGGAGGGATGCACAACCTGAGCCTATGATTCTGTACAGGACTGGCAGGCAATCCCAATTTGAAGCTTCAGGACAACCAAGAGCTTACCATGCGCAAGATGATGCATTACGACCACTACCATACTCCTAGCGAGGGCACATGGGGTGACAAGATACATAGGAATATTGAACAAACGACTCTCGAGATCAATGGGAGACCTGGTAAACCAGAAGCGGTATCATAGCGAAGACATAATCATTACTCATCCTACACTCCATGGTAGGCCCAGGATACGCAGAATGAAACATGAATACAGAGTTATGGAATAGGAGTAGAACCAGGCATTGGAGCAATAGTGACAAATGGTAAATTGAGCTCAAGACATGTCCTTCAAAGTTGAGATATTCGAACAAAAGGAGAAAGAGATAATCTGGGGCAGAATACGAAACCGGGGGGGTAGGAGATCCTCATCAAATGGTGTTTTACCACAGCCAGTCATCCTTTGATTAACTATCTAATGAATCTAAAGTAATACGCCGTGTCTTCATCTACCGTAACCCTTGCGAGCAGCATTGTTGCCCAACTACCAATGAATATGTCGTGCCCAGTGATGAGACGATGAACTATGGTTGCTTTTCAGAATAATAAGCTCATACTGCTGACCATAGGATATGGCCGTGTTAACATGCCTGTTTCTGAACGATCGAGTTAGGCAGTTGGTGTGATGCCGGTCATAAGGTCCTCATCCTCTATTAGAGAATCGAAGCCCACTCCAGGATCTGCAGGGTCCTTATCTGCCCGCTTCTGCTCCCTCACAGCGTGTTTCACGTACTCCTTGCTATTACCCAGCCGTTCGTTGGCTGCCTTGTACTGGTTACCAAGACTTTCGATGCTATGGTAACGCTGGGTAATCTGCTGGGCGAACTTTGCCTCTGTCATCGCCTCATTATCGTCGTGGAAGTGCAGATAGAGTTCCCCGCCATTGTTGCCCGGCTGTAGCTCGCCTTTTAGTAGACCGGAATCAATCATATCTTGAACTAAGCGTGTGGTAGCATCGTCGTCTGTGAGGATTTCGCCTGTCTCGGCACTGAGTGTCGAGAGACGCACTTGTGAAATGGACACCCGTACATAAATGTCGCGGAGGTTGATGATTTGCCACTTTGGGTACGCCGCCACTACCTCTGCGATCAACGACGAGGTACCGTCTTCCTCCCAGACCTGTCGGTTGGCCTCAATGTCCGCTTTGAGCTGCCCTGCATTCGTGGTTGTGAACTGAGTGGTAATATTCTTGTATGGCGTTCCTAGTGTGGAAAAGGTATTCTTGGCTATCGTGGCAGTGTATGATGGAATACTTGGTTCTTTTCCATCCTTAAGTAGCCCGACCAGCAACCATCGCTTGTATGCTTCATCCATGACCTTACTGACGCCTTTGTCTTTTGATGGGTGTGTAATGACGCGCTCGAGAGCTCGGTAGGCTTTGGTCCAGTCTCGTCGTGACATATAGCATTGCGCCGCAAGGTGATTATACTCCAAGACGGCAGAGCTCTTCACATCCCCAGTAAGACCTGTGTCAACTGAAATGAAGGAAGCGGGATGCAGACTACTATCACACAAGAGTTTGGCGTCCTTCTGGCCCGCCATGCCAGGGTAGAACGTAAGATCGCAATCGAGAACCTTAAGAGCGGGCTCAATCCAGGAAGTTGAATAAGCGATCTTGATCACTGTAAGATGGGTAGATGTGAACATGCTTCCTGTGGGATCGAGTCGCAGTATAGCAGCAGCCAAAGCCTCTACAGTAACCCTTGCCTAGTTACAGGATGGTTAGCGCCTTGCGATGTCATGGAGGGGTGGCGCGTACAGTAAACAGCGTGCCTGCTGCGATGTATTCAAGAAGTCTTCGGAATTCAGAGCCCACATATCGTATCTGGAGAGGATTGAAGTTGAGAAGGAATCGGAGGATCTCGTCTAAGAGTGTGCTTCGTTCGCTACCAGGTGCCGGGTTCGATGTTTGTAGTGAGAGAAGGAGGATGGCTTGAAATGTGATAGAGTCGATCGAGGGGTCAATGTTCTGGGAGCGTTAGCTAGAATTAACAAAGATACTGTGAGATTTACTTGTAGGATTTGGCTAGCATTGGCACTGATGACTTCCCGTTGGTTCGCAACCAGCGACGTCACAGCTGCGACATGGTCCCGAATAGCAGTATCATACTTCTTGACGGAATGAGCGGCGGCCTGAGTTGGCGTGAAGGCAGCTAGAACGGCCGCAACGGTGTCCATTATCAGCTGGGCTCTGAATACTCAGGCTGATTCTCAATGTAGTGGCTGGTTATGTGAAGTATGGAGTTTGAGTTGATGAAACTGTTACACTGATCATCTCCCTACCATGCTCGTCAAAAACTCAAAGTGATGACGAAGAAAGCTGTATTGTAAGCTCCCGGTCCGTATTGAGGTACGACGAATCAGATGATATCAAGTTTGTTGTTGCTCTCCAAGCTCACAGGCAACACTCATGAGCACAGCTCTCGCATTGGAGGGGTGGTGACGTTGTAGGTCCGGGAATTAGCCGAAGGAGCTTATCGTCCAGCGGATCTCGATAAGGAGCTGCCCCTCCACCACCAAAGGCTTACTCTAGATTAGTAGGTGGTGGGTTGGTGACAGCTTCATTTATTTGTCTTACAGTCTGTTTTTCTAAAATTTGTTCGCCAGACACGCATGAAAATCAACAGGACCTTTACAGGAGTAGCTCTTGGTCTAGACGTCGCTTATTTGCCTCCTACATGCTGTTCTGGCCCACTTACGCGCAACTCTTGTACTAGACCTGACATCGCACAAGCACCAGCATCGCGTGGCTAGGTACAACTTTACCTTAAGCGTAACAATAGGTACGTATATAACTTACGTCTCACCTAAATCCTGCCTGAGACCTGAATCGCATGGTCAGCTCGCTAAAGTTTGTGTAACCCCATCGGAGTGATTTCTCAAGAAGCATGGGGCTAATGACAAAAAAAAAAAAAAAACCCCAGAGATCATTCAGCTATCTACGAAGCAAGCCCCAACGTAGCGTCCTAGAGATTGTTTTTCGGAGATTATACTAGAGATTGGGTTCGTATCTAATATGAAATGATCAAACAGAAAAGAGAGTAATATCTAAGTTGCTGGACAGCACATCAATCGAACAGCCTGGGGAAATGAGCCATGTAACCAACAAGTTTCCAGCAGGTACATCAAAACAGAGGAGTCATTCCCATTGCTTGTCTTTCTAATACATTGGACCTTGTCGAAAGTCTAATCGGCGTGTTCCTTTTTCTTTTTTTTCGTATAGGTAGCTAGTTTGCCCAACACACAGTTACTAGCGAATATAATGACCAGCTGAGACGGAAGAGCGGCGAGGCGAGGATCCGTTCCAGCCCTGGATTGCTGGCGAAGCCATGAACCATTCAGTCTCTGACCCTGTTAGTGAGCGCTTCTCGGATGCCGGAGCAGTAAACGGCCCCTCGCGAGTCTGAGAGAGGCGATTTCTCTTGCCTGATTTCTGATTTCTCTCCGGGCCAATGGGGGACAGGACTGTCGCGGTCTGAAGGACATCCTCGGCGTTGCCATCATCTCGCCAGCCAGGCTGAAGGATGGCTTGGTTGCTACTGGCCGGCAAGTCTCGATTGCGGTGCTTCTGAAGCTCTTCCTGGTGATCTCGCCACCACTTGGGGAACCCATGAAACAGGCCCAGAGATTGCTGCGTAGCCTTGTCGAAGGGCATCTCGTGTTTGTATTTGCAGCCCTGCTGAGTAAAGGCGCAAGTGCCGTCGTGGATCCATTTGTCACAATAGATCTTGGTTCTGCGTTGCTGAGTGGGTGATGTTGCAACAATACGATCAATCCTGGTCTATAAAACGACGTTAGTCTTGCACCAGCAAAGAACAAGCACAAGGGAGGTAACGAAATACTGCCAGAGGCTGATTACCTGGAGGATATCAGATGCTGGGCCAGTTGGAGCCTATACACTCAGCATCGTTTACCGTGTGCGCCATATTTACTTCACGTACCTTGAATGTGACAGGCTGGTTCATCCCAGGAACCCCTTGTGGTGGCTGCATGTGTAAGTCCGGAAGCAGTACCATTCCTTGGGCGCTTGTCTGGGTAGCTGGCAGCTCGATGAGGGTTGGGACCATGTCTGCCGGAATCAGTCTCGTGTACAGCCCGTCAGGCCGCTTCACACAGTACGCATAACCGTTGAGGCAATCAGAGATGCTCACAGGTCCGCCGTCGCTGTTGGAAGGAGAGGGATGAGTTGGAGAACTCATAAGCGAGTGCTTAGTACTGGGGACAGTGCTGTTCATGGGGTTTGCAGATGGCTGAGAGCCTCTCCAGTTGCCAGATGTCATGCCTCGTGGAGCAGAAAGCTGGGAGACTTGAGTGTTCTGCTGCCAGCCTCCATAAGACACTTGAACGGGATATCCGTTGCCGCCAACCACATGGAAGTGGCTGTTGGAGGAAGGCTGAGAAAGATCCATAGAACTTGGTCGATTCATAATGTTGAGAGCTGAGATGGTGTTGGGATCAAGTTAAAGCCCAGCGATGAACACGAGTCCTTTTAACGATGTATTGGAGAGAATGGTTATTTTTGATTTGATGAGAAGGCGAAGGGGAGTAATTCTTTACCCGGGGACGGTCGAAGTCAGTGTTGGTATTGGCAGAGACAGTCTCTTCCTGGACGATTCAAGAAGTGTAGCATCCGATGACTATAAGAAGTCTTGGTACCAGGAGCACCGACGCACGGCCTATCAAACGGCTAGGAACTGGGAGACGGGTAACGGAAGACGGGTTATAACTTCGAGACATGCGCTGGCAAACAGCAAACGGAAGACAGCGTCTATGTTTAACAATACGGTGTGGAAGTCTACCAGGGTGGCTCGAGGACACGGTATAGGCAAGAGGATTGGAATAAGTGCTCAATTCTAGGTGAGCGGCTTATGAGGCTTGACCTTATCTTATACTTGAGAATACGGTCATCACCATGACAAGTTTGCTTGACATTGAGGCGTACTCTACAAATCACATACCACGACTGCGGTTACCTGCAGCGACAGTTTGCCGGCAGTCACCTTCAAACACTTGACCTAAAATATCAAAGGAGGAACAAGGCTCATGTGTTCTTTCATGAAAGTTTTCATTCCAAGGTCCTTCGTCTGTGCTATGCTGTCTATCATCTTGCCTCCCTATACCGAGTACGTTGGTCATGTCGCCAGCTTCCAAGGTTGCTTGCTTGTCAGCTTGCCGTCCTCCTTCACTGCGTACCCAGCTCCGCGTGCATGATGCCGCTTGGCATGCAAACAAGCATAAATCAAAATGTCTAGCAAAGCAAAGGACTTGTTGTCCACCTTTAATTCACACCAAATGTGGGGGAATTGTTGAATCAGCGCGGCTTCATGCGCTGAGCAACCACGTTTTCTTTATGTCTAAAGTAACATCATTTGTGCTGCGTTCCGCCCTTAGCGGTAAACGACCTTAGACGGCTTAGCAGAACCGCCTTGTGTTGTTTCCTGACCTCAGTCTCAGGTTCCGAACGTTGGACCCAATCAAGGGCTACTCTAACTTCGGCTTCTGAGCGGAGGCGAATGTTTCTGTAATCAACTATTTGGTTATTAGGAGCATGGGGTTGGGTGGGAATCACCCGCTCAGGTGGTACAGGGTCTGTATATTTGCCCTGGTAGAGGTAGTTACCCTTGATATATCGTGTGAAATCAATAGGCATTACGGTATTTACTGGGCCACTCCCTTGACGGTAGGAGTTCTGCATGGGGTAGCCGGGGATCGCTGTGCGATTGTCTTGGAGACTCCCTTGCTGCTTGGGGTTTTGGGTGTTCCTGATTTGCCACGTTGGCTGCTGCTGTTGCTGTTTGGTGTGGTTGTTTGGTGTTTCTTGCCGGTTCCTGCGACCGGCTTTTTGCTGTTCGCCAATGACTTGCTGCGGTCTGGCGTTGCGGGCGTTCGATGATTGGAGGGTTTGGAGGTCTGCTTCGGCGTCTGTGTTGCAGTCTTGTTAATTTTACTTTTGCGGCTTGTATTTTTCACTGGTGTCGTGGACGGGGTTGTTGGTTTGACAGATGGAATCTTTTGGCGTTTACCTTTTGCCAGTGACGGATCTTCCTCCTCAGACTCTTCTCCAGAGTCACCGCCAGCAAAGTCGTCAGAGGAGTCTGACGGCTCAGCTTCGGCATCGCCAGGAATAGGGTTATCTAGGGCGTTCGTCTTGTAGTTGATAGCCTGCGGGGTGGTCAGCTGCTGATGTCTAGAAGTTTACAAACCAATAGCCTACCTGTCGACGTCGACCACCGCGACCGAGAACCTCCCGATTTACTTCAGCTTGACGCCGTGCTTCGGCCTCACGTTGAGCCAGAATACGATCCCAGACGCTTGAGTTGATAGCTTCTGGCTCAGCTGTCTCTTCGGTAGCAAGTCCAGCGTCGAAGCCGGACTTATCGTTGGACCATACCTTGGCGTAAGAGAACGATGCCCCATCATCAGGTTTGCTTTCTGTGTCGTCTGTTCGATCTAAAAGTGCATCAACAGCAGCAGAATCATACTGGATAGACTTCTTTTCATAGTCATCGTTAAACAAGGCTTGGGCGCCGTGCTTCAATATTGACTCCAGATCATCACCAGCAAGTTCGTCATCATCCATGCTTTCGATCAGAGCATGATCCAAGGCCATCTTCTTCTTACCGATTTGCATAATTCTTTCTTCGACTGAGTCTACAGTCATAAGCTGGAAACAAAGGACCTTCTTCTTCTGCCCAATACGATGAGCACGGGATAATGCCTGAATATCCTGGTGTGGATTAAAATCAGGATCGAGGATGATGACTGTATCCGCAGTGGCGAGATTGATACCAACACCACCAGCTCTTGTCGAAAGCAGAAATGCAAAGATGGGCGAGTCAGGGGCGTTGAAGGCATCAATGCGGCGTTGTTTTTCAAGACTACTGATACTGCCATCGAGACGGCGAAAATCGTAGCCTAGGCCATTGAGAAAATCCTCAATAATATCTAATTGCTGTAAAAACTGGCTGAAGATCAACACGCGATGCCCCCTTCCTTGGAGTTTTGGAAGCATGACTCGGAGAAGTAGGAGCTTGGCCGACGCCTCGACCAGGTTGCGTTGAATTACTGTAGGATCATGGTGACGCTCCTCAATAGCTTCCGAGTACATGAAAGGGTGGCAGAGGCATTTCCGCAGCTGCATTAAAATGTTGTTGAGAGATCCACGTTCCTTCTTGTTCATCTTGCTGTTAGAGAACATGGTCTTGATGAGCTCGGGGTTTTTGGCCATGATGCTCTTCGAAAGCTTCTCTTGAATCACAGTCATTGTAACCGGCAGAATGATTTGTGTCATGGGAGGCAAAAATTTGAGAACACCTGCTTTGGTTCGGCGGAGGAAGTATGGTCGAATCTTGTTGTGCAACATGGGTAGCGTCTCCTTATCAAGAACCGCATACTCTGCGTCCAGTTCTTCGGCATTCTGCTTCTCATCAATGAACTGTAAAAGATTGAACAGCTCCCTCTTGTTGTTCTGGAGTGGTGTGCCAGTAAGTAGAAGTCGAAAAGGAATTCGCATTGAGCGAAGGGCACCATATAAAAGGTTCTGGTCGTTCTTCAAGCGCTGGCCCTCGTCAACCACAAGCCCTGCCCAATTGATGGACTTGAAGAGCGCCTTTGTCGCGGGGTCCTGTGCTGAATCATAGGACATGATCACGACGTGTGCCTTCATGTCAGTAGATCCGTTGGGGAACAGCTCATACTTGTAAGCAAGGGCCTGTGGTTCTCTTCCGCCATGATAAGCGACCACTCGGAGCTCTGGCACCCACTGCTTGAACTCACGGCGCCAATTCGGACATGTAGCATTCGGAACAACGACAAGAAAAGGCCAGCACTATTGCTATGTCAGTATACTTGCCGTCGGCTTCTTGGAAGCCGGTGCCTTACCTTAGGGCTGTCTTGGACTAACGAAGTCACAAGACCTACAACCTGGACAGTCTTTCCTAAGCCCATCTCATCTGCGAGAACCACACTGCGACCTGAGTGGTAGTTCCCCAACAACCAATTGACTCCTTCGATTTGGTATCCCATGAGCTTTCCACGTTTGAGGCCAGCAGGTTGCTCGTTGATCTCCTCGAACGGCTCGGCTTTGTAAGCCTTGACTCGTTCTCTGATCTTGTGCTGAGATTCACTCTTGAAGTATTTGCCTTCAACATACTCGTAATAAGCCTCCACAAAGGAGGCATAAATATCGCCTGCATCCTCTGATGGCGGCGTGTCCCAGACAACGTCGTCGTAACCAAGACCTTGAAACTTGACAAAGATTTTGCTGACGTTGGCTAAGTTCTCCAACTCGTCTTTTTTTGTCTTTGGTCTTGGAACTGATGGGTCCAATCTGGTGTTGAGAACTATGTCCGGCATAAGAAATTCATCCGGAATAGCCTCTTGCTCACTGAGTTTCATCAAATCCTGCTCGAGATCTCTTTTACCGAAGGAAGTACGCATCGTGGACGCTGCCACACCGTACACCCATGCACCCGGCTTCCAGTCACAGTGAGCATAAGATCGACTTTCCCACTTGATCAGATATTCCTTGTCATCCTCTCGAACCTCAGCATACATTGGTCGAGGGTCTTGTTTGGCAAGCTCTGTTGATATCGGACGCCATGCCACGAGTCGATGAATCTTGTGCCTAGCATTTGCACACTCTTTGCATTGCCAGTCAATGGAATGGTCCTTCAGGCGCTCAGACTTAAGATCTGTTCCGATTGTTCCGCCTCTAGCGCCCGGAAGATGATCAACGTGCCAGCCTCGATGACATGAAGTACATCGGAAGAGGACCGCATCAGCGTTGTTAAGAAGGTCCGGAGGAACCTGAGTGATTGGGTCAACGCCACCATTCTGTTCACGAAGCTTCTCCTCCTGTCGAGATGTCTTCTTTTCAGAAAAGGCAGCGCAGCTGCGACCCGGAGATTTGCATGCCTGACACATGCTATGCCTGGGAGCACTGTCATCCTTTTTATTTGGGACGCCAATACAGAACCTGCACTGCATGACGAAGTCATCCTGGCCGACCTTGGTAACCATATGCTCACGGGCACTGCGGTATCCCAGGCAGTTCTTGTGGTATGACAATGTGCAGCCCTGACAGTGAATCATTTGGCCCCGTTGTCGTGAGCCACCGCAAGTGTGACAGGTATCCATGTGCATTGAAGCAAACTCCGAGTCGGCAGGAAGAGGTTGAAAAACCTCTCTGATTGAGATAATCTTCGGGGCGCCTGGGGTCCTGTCATCGGCAATATAGAAGGAATCCTCGTCCATTTGGGCATCATCTCGCATGTTCAGGGTATTCCTTGTGGCTCTGGAGGAACGTCGAGGTGCTTCAAACTCAATGCCTGAGTCAGGAGACTTATGGCGCAATTGAGATCGAGCCTTTTGTCGCATACTCGCCGTGTGAAGACGCTTCGACTTTTGTCGCGACCTAGTAGGACGTCCTTTCTTGGGGGCAATATCGGAGAAAACCATAGGCAAGAAATCGTCATCTTCCTCGCCCGACGAAACAAGGGGGGCATCTCCAAGCAGTTCATCCTGGTCTTGACTATAGATGCCGTTCTTAAAGGACATACTACGAGTCAGTTGTCTTGGCTGTCGAGTTCTCAACGATCTGGTGGCCCCTAAAGGCTCTGGCTGTAGATCGTCCAGATCATCTTCGTCAACCATCATAGCAGGACTACGGGAAAGTCGCTTGGTGTTCTCCCTAGAGCGAAGGCGTCGGGATACGCTTCGAGACGAGCGTTTTCTCTGAACGGGCTCTTCGTCATCCTCCTCCTCCTCCTCATCAATGTCCATACGGTCAGAAACAGCAGACTCCTGTCCAGAATCCCACTCATTGTCTGGTATGTATTTTCGCTTGCGGGCAGACATGTCGTCAAGTTCGTATGGCCATAAGCCTTGGCTAAATCGGGCCAATGCAGCTCTTCCGTTCTCAAGGGTAACGAGTTCAGCTGTAGATATCTTGAGATAAAATCAGTGCTTTGCGGTGGAAGTGAAACAGAGGATATTGAGAGGTAGTGTGTGCAAGTGTGTTGCAGGCAAAGAAATGAAAAGAAAAAAAGTCGTGATGAAGGAAGAGCTGCAGCGGTGGGGGCACAATAGAGAAGAATGGGTTTGCGAGCTAGGCAGTGAATAAGGCATGTTATAAACAAGAGTTCGCACATTATATTTGCGACTCGAGCTTTGAAGCTGCAGAGTAATAGCTTGAGCGGTCTTCAAGCATATTGATAATAGCGTTTCTAGCTCATGCAGAAAAAGCAGCTTGGCATCTACTTATGAATCAATGAAAGAATGTCCACCTACCAACTCTTGTCGCCCATCTGTAAACTCAACACGATACTTGATGATGCCACGACTTGGCGGGACCTCCCCAAATATGAACTCGACGATATCGCTATGAGTGGCCAAGTACTGGTTGCGCTTCTCAATAGGCATTTCCGGAATCGCAACCTCAAACCTGTAGCTAGGTTGAGAAAGTCTGAAAATGCGTGATCCATCGTCCTCGATTCGGGTAATGTCTTGTTCCTTATCCTCATCTCGAGCGTTCATCTTTCCACGCGCCGTTGGCTGTTGTCCCGTATCCAAATCAGCGTCAACAGGCAGAGGACCGTTTGCTCCATTGAGGTCTGCCAGAAGCCACTCTAGCGAGCGCTCAATAGCGTTATCATGTTGGTTTACGAGGCCCTCGAGGGGCTCATAAGGAGAGTTCTCGGTGTCCATCTGGCGGCTACCGGGCGCGGCACATTAATCACAAAGGAGATATTCGTACGTAAACCGGTCGAGACCTGGCGGGGTGAATGGGCCTTTGGGTATACGGTACTGTTCGTTAGAATCAATACTAAATATACAAATTGTTTAGGTTAGTTTGAGAAGATGGATCATAACTTGGTAAGTTTGGCGGCATGGCTGAAGCTTCATAACGGAGAATTTGGTTGTTGCCCTGAGTTGGTCAAAGTTCACTTCATCGGCATCAGGAAACGCGACAGTCGAATTCAAACGCGTTAAAGTCATGGCCCAATTTAACACCTGGGCCATCGGGCAATGGTCCATACGTAATGCGCTCCCGTCGAGTCTCACCGCCCAGCCCCAGCTGGACCCGCTAAGCCCAGTCGATTAGCAGGGGAGGGCAGAAAAATAATTCAGCGGGGCCGATATTGAAACTTTTATCTAGACTTCAAGCGAAGGTATTTTTGAATCATTTGGACTACAACCTGCAATCCGGCAGGCAAGACAACCGCAAACGAGAGAGAGAGAAAAAGGGAAATTTCTTGTATCACGGTCTACAGTCACGTTATGAAATGCTTATCCCTACACAATTGAGGGCTGTTGCTCTAAATCGTCCATTGGCAAGGTTTCATCCCGCTACCAGGAGTTTCGCCCCCATCTTTGTTCGCGCCAAAGGTCTCTCAGCCATCATCCGGGGTACGATCAGGTCTGAACGAATTCAAAACGGCCCAGACAGCTTCGGTTCCCGCAATGCCTATCTGGAAACTGGTCGACGAAAAGTTGGAGGAGGGCGCCTCACTCGTCCTAAAGAGCCCCCCCACCGAGACCGAGACGATTTTTTCGCAAAGTTCAGTGCAAGAGCCGTTGACTCTAGTGGCACACGAAATTGGCGTCAGGAACAGAAGCTGAAAAAGAAATTAAGGAAAAAAGAAGAGGAAAAGAAGGAACGAGAAGAGAGAGAAGAACTAGGCATAGGCCGCCGAACCAGAAGGAGACGATTCGCCGATCCTGAAACCGAATTTGGAAATCGCAGCTTCGTACACCGAATGAAGTACGGTGACCTCAAAGAGGTGGCTGACAATTTGAACATAAAACAACCTGTTCGACCGCGATCATTCCCTGAAGCTCAAAAGGAGCGCGCGTTTGGGTCCAGAGATGGGGATAATGATGTTGCACGACATGAACGACACGAGCCATCGAACGAGAAGTTCGAAAAGTTAAACCAGCAATTCAATCGCTCAATACGACGCTCTGAAGGTCCACAACAAGGTTTTGGCCGGTTCGACCGTCAAGATCGTCAGTCAAATATCTCTGGTAGATCGTCCAGCGGTGAGTTTGACGGATCGCAGCGAAGATTCGATCGTTCAGAGCGTAGCGACTTTCGCCATGACAACGCTCGAGAAGACCGACAGAACGACCAAGATGATGATTCTATTGATACTAAGCGTGGAAAGAAGAAAGAGATGATGGCCATGACCCTCAAATACACGACCGCTGCTTCACAGTTCCTATACGGTCGATCGGTGGTCAAAGCAGCACTGGCGCAGAACCGACGAAAATTGTATAACCTCTACATCCATGCCAATGAGAACCGAAAATACAACACGGATACTATTACCTTGACGCGAATGGCGAAGAAACTCAACGTACCCATAAAAATCGTGCCTCCTGAAGAGCAACGAATCATGGATAAGATGAGCATGGGGCGACCTCACAATGGCTTCGTGCTTGAAGCCTCCCCTCTACCCCAAATCCCCATCAAATCTCTCGGCAAGTTAGAGGAAAGTCCTGGTCGCCTGGGCTTTCACGTGGACCTTGATCACCAAACCAAGGAAGAAGCAATGATCAATGGCACCGACACATTTATTCGACGGTCCAATGATGTGATGCCCAAGCCCTTTGTCTTGCTGCTCAATGAGATTGTCGACCCGGGGAACCTAGGTGGTATCATCCGCACTGCTAGCTATCTCGGCGTTGACGCTGTCGGCATCACGAGCCGGGGATCTTCCACACTCACACCGGTTGTTCTCAAGTCCGCTGCCGGTGCAGTGGAGGAAGTTACATTATTCGCGGTGGATGATCCAGTGAAGTTCATCCAAGACTCCCAGAAAGCTGGCTGGAAATCATACGCTGCGGTGGCGCCTCCTGATCGGAAGCTTGTTCGAAAGCATGGGAGCAAGTTCGTGTCAACAGATACGATTGAGGCACAAAGTCCACTAAACGAACATCCATGTCTACTAATTCTTGGTAATGAGGGCTATGGACTATCGAAACCTATCAAGGTTGCTGCCGACTATGAGCTATCAGTGCCTCGGTTTGTTCAAGGAAGCTGTGTGGATAGCTTGAACGTCAGTGTTGCGGCAGGCCTCCTGTGTCATTCCTTTGTTAAGGAACCTGTGACTGTTGCACCAGAGCCAGTTGAGCCCACAGCCAGATTGGCTAATTCGGAGGCCACTTCTGACGATGCAGAGAACAGGACCATAGCAACGAAGACTGGGGCGAAGCTCATTGAAGCTGAAAGTGATAGTCCTTCCGAAGCAAAGACCACTGGTGGGGAATCTGAAGTCGATGCTGCTACGGAGGCAGAGCAAAAACAGCCTGACGATCAAAAGGTCGATGAATCTGACGACTTGGTGTTCTAAGAACATTGGACTGGGTCTGAGTGCCGCTATTGTAATAACTTATGTATAACACGATGGTTGGGTGGCGCTTGGGTGTTAGGTATTGGGGGCATAGAAAATCATGTAACATAACGATGTATACTAGATGAAACACATGGGGGAAAACGATATCTAACTTAAGTACTACCTACCTAAGCAATTATAGAGAACGTAAGTTACGGAGTACTCAATTATTACTACGTAGTTGCCGGAGTGCGCCTCATGAGGCTAGCTTGTGAGACCCTGCATGACGTTGCACGCCACGCCGCCCGCCATCATGACTCCTCCTTTGCCCATACATACCGACTCTCCTACAACTCTCTGCCTGATACGTATAACTTTCAGAGCTACGACCTATTCGTAGGATTCATGTCCTCACTCTAAATTAACGGAGTGCTGGAGCACGCATTTGGATCAGTCAAGGTAGCGATAGAGCCAACTTGTGGCCCCATCATATCTTCACCTAACCGTCGCCCAGCCACTCCATTAATTACCTATTTACAAGCCACCTAAAAAAGACTGAGTTGTCGTTGTCATACTCCATCGGCAGCATCCTGCCCTGTCCCGTTCAACGTGTACCTTATAACCTGAACAATAGCCCAGTGACATTTCCTGACATCCTTTAACCTGTGTCTGATAACGGCATTTGGCTCGTACTGTGTGGCGGTGTAAGCATTCATAGCACCCATCACTCATTTAGTTCACCGCTGTCGCTCGAAATTCTATGAGCCCAACGAGAGTTCAACGCAAGACAGGTTGAGCCTGAGCCTTCCACAACTTACTCAGTATACAGCAATGCGATCCATATCGTCTCTCTTGTTGTGTCTCACTACATTACTTCCTTCTCAGGCTCTCGCTGAATCGGGTTCACCAATAGCTATCCGGAAGGTCGCCCCTGGTTCGCACGACAAGCTCCTTCGGGAGCATCTCGCATTCGCACCACTACACGGTCTTACTCCGCGCGAAGCTGCCGCCGCCGCCCTATCATTTCTTGACGAGCAAGATGACAAACTTCTGAGCCTCAATGGCACAGAGCGCTTCTACCGTCCAGCGTTTGCTCCTCACAGTGAAGAGTCCCACGAGAGCCTGCTGCGCCGAGCCGCAGAGGCACTGGCATTACTACAGAGGAGGTCGTCTTGCCCTAAGGGGATGAACAGCTGCTCTGACATTGATTCTGAAGTCAAGTGCTGCCAGGAGGGAACGTATTGTGTGAATGTTGGCAATACTGTGGCGGGAGGCATCGCGTGCTGCCCTGACGGTGCGTCTTGTGGTGGAGGTGTTGGAGCATGCCCTGATGGAGCTACGAGCTGCTCTGCAGAACTTGGCGGAGGATGCTGTATTCCGGGATATGTTTGCCAAGGGCTGGGCTGTGAGTGAATACCTGCAATGCTTCGTAGACCAATATTGACTTTGATCAGGCGTGCCAAGTGCTGTTGCTACACAGACGAGAACTACAAGTCAAGAACAAACGACAGTCCTCACAACCTCTCAAGAAACAACTTCAGAGGAATCCACAGTCGAACCTACTACCAAGACGGAAACAGAGATTGAGACAACTGGAGAGCCTACGACGACTTCTGGAGCTGGAGCCACAACCGAGTCTGAAACTGAAATCGAGTCTGGGACAGGAGATGGTAGTGTGACGACCGTGACTCCTACAGCTACAGGCTCAGCCACTGGCATCGCTCCCTATCGCCCAACTGGCACCTCAGTAACATCAAGCGACGACGGAGAGACCCAAACAGGCTGTCCCACAGGCTTCTACGGCTGTCTTGCCACTCACGGCGGTGGGTGTTGTCGAACAGGCCGAAACTGCGATGTTCATGATTGCCCTGCTCCTTCAACAACCATCGTCTCAGACGGCGCGACTGTGGTCGTCCTTGCAACCGATGCTCCACCTGCCCCAGGACCCTCGTCAACTTGCGCAGATGGCTGGTTCCTTTGTGGTCGAGATGCCGGCCCTGTGGCTGGATGCTGTCCAGACGGATATGACTGCGGCACGGCGAGTTGCTTCACAGCACAGGCCAGTGAAACCGGCCGTGTACAGAAGGAATTTCCTAAAGCCGATGCGGCCGCCTATGAGAAGCCCGCTATCACAGTGGTGATGATGGTGGTGCTGTGTGTTGCGCTTGTATGAGGGTGTAGACTTACTATCATGATTTAATGTCGGATGATTAAAAGTATTTGCTCAATTCGATCGCACATAGATTAGAAAATAAAATAGTGCATATACTTGTGATAACTACATCAATCCTTGGTTTACAACTTGTGAAGATGCTCAGATTTTTGCATTTTTATGAATTCTTTGTGCAGGCAGGTAGCCTTTATTTAAAACTCACTACCTCTTCCTTGTCTTATCCTTCCGATGTCCTGTTTTTACTCGGGCATGTGGGAGAAGGGCTTAGCAAGGTGCTCCTGGCAGAAGGGCAGCTTGCTGACGGTCCAGATCTCGGTGTCCTACGATCAATGTCAGTTGCCATTAGCATCAATATAGACCAGTTGAACTTACAGGCTTCAGGTTCTTCTTGATCTCAGTGTCGAGAGTACCAGCCTTGAGTGCAATGATCTCAGGGGCAGCATCGGGGTCGTGGGCGATGGGAGAACCGCACTCGGAGCAGAAGAGACGGTGGACAATCTTGCCTGAAGAACCCTTACTGCCAGAGTAGGTCTTGACGGGGCCGCTGATGGTGAGCTTGTCCTTCTTGACAACAGCCACGAGAGCTAAAGTAACAGATGTTAGTCTGACTATTCAAGCATCGTTGGCTCGTGGAGCTGGGACGTACAGTAGGTAGAACCACTCTGGCGCTGGCAATCGTCACAGTGATCGTAGCCAACCAGAAGAGGCTCGTCGTCAACCTTGTAGGTGACGGCTTTGCAAAGGCAGTGTCCAGAGAGTGGCATTGTGATTGTTCGAGAGTGTGTTGACAAGATGTTATACGAAGTCGAGGATTGATGTCTGAACTAAAACGTAACCTCTAGAACGGGGAACAGAGAGCTTTTAAAATCTTTAGAGAAGCTCTCGAAAGCTCCATGAGGGGCCATAGCGGGGTAAAGGGAAATCCCGAACTCTTGTCAGTGATGGGGAGTGTTGGGAGTAACGGTACAGTATGATGAACGAGGACCGGGAATTTGGTGGTGGGGCGGTGATTGGATGACGTTGAGAATGATCTTCAGGTTAAAGGATGCGTTGTCGAGCTAGAAACGACGGGCGTAGATTGGAGCTACATGTTTCGATCATTTGTGTACAGCTTCGTGTTGGTAACAAGGCTTGACATGAGCGCTAGCCTATTAAGAGGCGTTCCATCCTGTGTCTGACACTTCCAAATACTCAAATTCTGTCCAAGCCATCGTTCAATTGCAGATACTCAGGCCGTTGGGATACCGTTACTGGTACGCAGCCATATCCCATTGGCGAGTCCTATCGTCAGCCTTAGTTCATCGGGCGCCCCTGGCACTCTTACCAAGTGCTGTATGACGTTGACAGAGATATTTGTCATTCTTCAGGGAGTAGTCTCAGAAGACGAAGCGTGAAGCGGGGCTTCGTGCGTATAGTATTTGGAATTGGGACAATTTGAAATATGCCCAATGTATGCAGGGGTAGGCTATGATTATTGTATAGTTGGTGTTGCAATGACATTCTGGCAGCAGACTACTGTCCCTCAAGCAACTCCTAGAGCTTTGAGAAGCTCTTGATTTCAAATTCGAGATAGCAAGCTCACATCAGTGACAGCTTGATCAGAACGATGATAAGATTCGCGGGGCAGGTGGGGACCCTAAACGCCTAGGCTTTATGGTTCGTGGTGCTGGTTGGTCAGCGAATAATCTCAAATCGTCGTTGGTTTATAGCCTGTTCTGAAATCGTCTCTCAATCGTATCAATATCGGTGGTCCCGGATGTATGGTGGAAGCAGGATATTAATCCGTGAACAGCCGAAGGGCTTTGTGACCCGAATTTCTGTTCTTCGACTCATCAATAAGGGATGGGCGCTTCCCGTGCTTCTGTCCATCAAAATTATGGGTATCATGAGAAGCCCAGGATGGCCAGCACCCATGAGACACCCACTCTTCCTATGAGCTCCATCATGCCAAGTAGGCGGACGCTGCTCATAGCAATGCGATCAGCCACAAAGAGGCGAGCCACAGACCTCAAATACGCGTTTTTGAGTTCTTTATCTCCTTGTTCAAGAACAAAGGCGTCCATTGATGACATTCGAAACTCCCGGATATCAATGCCCTTCACTGAGGACGAATGTCCATTGGTAGACGTCAATGGTCTCTCAATCGTATCAGGCCGGCGTCTGAGGTTTTTAATGAGCTGAAAGTGCATATAATCAAGCAGATTGGAAGCATGAATAGGTGGAGAACCCTTCTTCAAAAAATCCCTTGTCGGCTGTTCCGGCTTGTCAGTCCAAAGGGTACAGCTTTCAGCCACCTCGCAGGAGATGGCCTCAGAATCATGCGCATAGTAAACGAAGCGTGAATAGAAAATTGGCGTCAACACTTTGATCTTGATCTCGCAAGTAGAGTCTCTGGGGACGCACGTGGAGGGTGAGATGATTGTCTCCTCGGACGCTTCTGTAACCCCCCCTGGTACGTATAGGATAGTGACAGGAGCAGTTGATCGTTGGACAAGATACTACAAGTATTCACGAAATACTTGTTCGAGAATTTTCTCGATCCAATTAGCTGAACGTCCTGTGCTGCTCTTGAGAGGTTCAGGTCGATACCAGAAATGAAGATTATGCTTAAAGAAGAGGATGGTTGATTGCATCATGAATCGAGGAAGGATAGTCAGAACCGAAACAAACCAGCTGGAGACGTAGCCAACCCTCCCTAAAATGCTTATTCTGTAGGGGTCAATAGCTTCGCCTTCAGAGAACAAATTTGCAAAAAGTTTCGGCTGGTCCTTTGACGACGAGAGGAGGATAGAGATATCGAGTCCTCGAAATCCTTGCATTCCAGGCCAAAGGGGATCTTTGGCAAGTATAGAGTATGACCCCTTTCGCGAGTTGAAAGGCGAAACATGAAATCTCTTTCGCCATGTCGTTTTTATTTGAGCACGCTGAAGACCTTGGTCGTTCTGGGTCATGTTATGAATATGTTCTTCTTCTTTCTGTAATTCTTTCACGACAAGATAGGGTTGCCGGAAGGACCTTGTCTGATGAGTAAAGGAACCAGAAGGTTGCCGGATTGAAGCGAAAGCCTGGGAACTGTACGGCAGTCACAAGATAGGCATACGGATATCGCGAGGCATCAATACCCTACGCCTGTCAGTTTGAGTTCGACTGTAAGATGGCGCAACAACCCCCAGACCCCAGATATGCATACAATTTTCCACGCAAGCCATTGTCGGAACTTGTGCATTGTAGGTGATCAGCTGGACAAGAAAAAGAATGCTTCCGGGGATATAACCTATGGTGAGTTATTCGACCAGGAATCAGTAGCGGATGAGCAGAACTGGTAGTGGGATTGACCCTGTGATTAACAATCCATCTTGAGACATAGTAACCAACAAGAAATATTCCGCATATTCCAAAGGCAGCATCCGTGATGTACCGTGATTTGACGTGGCTTACAAACGAGGTCATCTCAGAAACATGCTTCCAAGCGCCAAAGCCTAGAGTAAGCAAAATATCCAGTCCCCTTGCAAGTAGAAAATATACCCAAGCTGTAGCCAAGATGGTAAAAAGGTCCCATCAGCTCTTCAAGAGTCCATCAACAAAGTCTGCAGCGAGGACAGCCGATAGAAGCTGCGAGCCCTCAGGCAAGCTGTCCATAGGCAAGCCAGGGGTTGATCATGTATCTTTGTTTGAAAAGCCGTGAAGATGAAATTCCCTCAGCCTCACGGGTGAGAGACACAAGAGAAAAGACAAAGGAGAACTGGAGCACCAAGGCTTGAAGGTCTTTGTTCAAATGTCTACTAAGCAAGTCCGAGGTTAAACCTGTCCATCAAGGTACTGTAGTTGGCTTTACGGGATGGACATTTTATCGACACATGAGCCACTAAGCGGCTGGGCTCCGAGAATTATCTGCCTTTAGTCATCATCTTAGGAACAATAGAATCTTTACGAGTATCTATAACTAGGGTAAGATGAATGAGCACGAGAGCATGAGCGCATGAGCGCACGTCAGTTCGCATGTCAGGGTCCCCCTTCATCGTCATTGAGTATTTTCACTCAGTCAGACCGGACCCATGTACTTGCTCATCAGCACCGGCATAGGCGTCTCCGTGCCCCGTCTCAAAAAAAGGTGCCCGTCCAGAAAGTCTAGCACCTTCTATGGGCTGAGAAGAGGCGACACATGAGCCACCAGTGGCGGTGCGAATAAAAATTAACACACAGGGTGTCTGTTCGCACTGTTACCTCCAGCAGCTGGGATAACAAGGCGCATGCAAAGAGAGGCCACCGATGCACGGTGCCAATCATAGTACCCCGCCGATTGACTCAGTGACCCAAGTCCAAGCCTATAAACCCCTCCGCCCATTCCCATCACCATCCCCATAAATTCTTTGTCGCCCAGAACTTCAGCTTGATCTATATTCCTTTCTCACATACTCAACAAACAACACATCTTTCACATCGTCACACCGAGTCAAACCTCGCTCTAAAACACACATCTTCTTCTTTTGGCAAAATTTCATATCTTCAAAATGGATGACTGGGATACCACCACCAAGATTGGCAGCCGCACCCGCGGCTCTGGCGCTGCCCAGCGAGAGACTGTTGTCCGAGGAAAGGCTGCTCTGAACGCTGCCCAACGGGCCGGCGGCCTCACTACCGAGAAGAAGTACTCTTCTGCCAATGCCGTACGTACAGCCATCGTCTCTCTGTAGCACACACTAACCATTTTGCAGGGTTCTGCACCGGAGGGTCAGCGTATGACAAAGGTCGATCGATCCGACGACATCATCAAGCCCAACACCATTGGCAAGACTGTTGGCGATGTTATCTCCAAGGCTCGTCAGCAAGTTGAGCCCAAGATGACACAGAAGGATCTTGCTACCCGATGCAACACCACTCAAGCTATCGTCGCCGACTTTGAGCGAGGCACTGCTGCCCCCGATCAGAAGGTGCTCGGCGCCATGGAGCGAGTGCTCAATGTCAAGTTGCGAGGCAGCGACATTGGCGCTCCCAAGTTCCCCAACAAGAAGAAATGAGCAATTACGTCCGATGCTTAGACAAAAGAATTTGTAAGAGGGCTTCAGAGCCGAGTCGAGCGTTAGCGAATGATGATGACAATCTTGGTTGGGAAATTCGGGAGTTTCGTGTGGGCCGCCATGATGCTTTATGACATGGGTACATGAGACTTATTCTCTTTTCCTCACGGGGTTTTAGGATTGACGGCATAGAAAGAACGGACGAGCGCCTTTTATGATATGGATGCTCTAGTCTCTGAACCTTTGAGCGAGGTAACACGCCTGCTCATCCGAATAAATTATACCCTTGTGCAATCTGAGCCCGTTATAACAATGCATCCTGTTCCTGGGTGCGACCAACTAAGCAGGATCTAGCAATGTGGACTCCTAACTAGTAGGTATCCCTACTAGTTCATGTCTCGTGACGATATCACGGATGATGTATGCTTTGGAGATTCAGCAGCTTAAGAATATCCGATGATCATTCGCCGCATGGGCTCGGTACTTTATCTAATGGACGAAAAGACGGCCTATCTCGACAAAAGTGGTCTTCGTAACCACGCCAGATCTTGCAAGAGTAGCTTACCCTATATCCAGAAAACATCCCTAGATCAGAAGGTTGAGAATTACAAGTCCACACACAAGTGGTTGTCTATACCCTTGCCAGCTGTAAGTTTAATTCTTTGCAGTGAAACGACTGACATATTTTTATGACCTCCTTCTCGTTGATGCTCGTTGTGAACTGGACGTGCAGTCGGTTAACATGGTAAAATAAGTTCGAGATCTCAATCATCATTGCCAAGAGGGTCCAATCTTCTATGAATAATGCGCCCGCCATTAATTTTAGCAATTGATACGCCTAGTCCAAATCATGCCGACACCTTGGGGCTATACTTCGTGGCAGCCTTATCAAAAAGAGCGCTCTTCTCCTCCAAGTCGGCCAAGAATTGATGGTCAGACTTAACGCTCTTCAATTTCCTAGTAGATATGAGTATAAGTCTTGTTAAAAGATGGGAATCAGACAACGGGACTGACTGTGCGAATTCATCGGACTGGGTGCCGGAGATAACATTGAGAACGAGCAGATTAGCGATCGCGTCGGCGTTATTAGCGTCCTTCTCAAGGGCTTGTTCGAGAGCAGCTTGGGCTTCTTCTGTTCGGCCAAGGTGCAGTTCGCAGACAGCTTGCGAGACAAGGCTTCGAACTGATGAGGTCGAGGGAGCTTGAGCGAGCTCCTCAAAGACGTAGAACGCCTGCTGGTACTTCTCACCACCCTGCACCGTCTCAGTGAATGTATTTCCCGAATCCGTAGAACACTTACGACTCTTAATCCAACCCACGACTCGGCCAAGTTGACCAAAAGACTATCTTGAGCCCAGCGCCTTGCGGCAGATACTTCCTTGAGGGCGAGGTCGGTTCGGTTTTGTTGCAGATGGATCTGGACGATAAGAGAGACAGCATCGACTGAATAATAGCGGTCAGCGGCATTCTAAGCATCATCCAGCCTCTATGTGATCTTACGGCTTCCCTGATGTTGAGTGAGAAGCGCAAGAGCCTCTTCAGATTTTCCAGCAGCTTGGAGAACCGTTCCTCCGATAACCTGGACCGTTGTGTTGTCGGCAGCTGAAGAGGCCAGCTTCTCGATCGTCTGGACTGCAGAATCGGCCTTGCCCAAATTGAACTCAGCAAGAGCACCCAGAGCCTGTAGCTCAGGCTGAGAATCGCCCTTCACATCATCGAGAACATCTTCTGCCTGTCCAAGAGCCAATCGAGCTCGGAGGACAAGAATGCGCGCGGGCAGAGCGTTGTCAGGGGAGAAGGAAGAGGTATCAAAGTCAATAACTTCCTGATACTGGCCCTGGTGGAAATGGTTGTGAATGTTGATTAATTCGCCTTCGGTCGAGTAGGGGTCCATTTTGGTTAACGCTTTGGAAGCGTCTTTTGTATGCGGATAACTGTTGTCCCTGAAAACGGCCCTTGAGAACACCTTGGATGCGCCTAAGATCCGAATGCAATGGTGGGGCCGGTCGTAGTCTGTCCTTTCCACCTCATCGTGGGGTGAGCTCTACGGTACGTACCTTCACCTTCACCTTCGCCTCACCGAGATGAGGCGTTGATCATGGTTGCCTTAGATCTCAGGCGCTCATATGTGGCTGATACAAGCGAGTGCCACCACCGATGGGGCTAGGTAGGGTCGGCTGCCCACAAAGTGAGAAATCACCCAAAACCTCAATTTAGCCAGTCTTTGGAACTTGCATCACCAAACACACCCAAAGAACGGCACCGTACATCGTCGTCAAAATGGTACGTCGCTGCAGCCCAAAACCTCATTACCAGCATCAACAATAGCACCATCGTATTGTTAAGGATGCAATGCCGTTATCTCAAGCCATTCGACCATGCGCGCACCATGACAGTCACTGGGAGAAAGTGGGATGAATTTTCGGAGCAACATGAAGGGACGCGAACTCGAAACGACCACGCCCAACCTCAAACCGACGATACTCGAAGGTGTCACTTGTTCCGCCCTTGAAGTCCTTTCCGACGATTCGATCTTTTCTCTCAAACTGTCTTCGGGGCGTTCGACTCGATATGCTGAGATCTGGGCAGAGGTCTTGAGACTCGAACATCACCAGATGGCTAACATTCTGGCTCCTACAGGTCAACATTCCCAAGACCCGCAACACCTACTGCAAGGGCAAGGAGTGCCGCAAGCACACCCAGCACAAGGTCACCCAGTACAAGGCTGGCAAGGCCTCCTTGTTCGCCCAGGGTAAGCGACGATACGACCGCAAGCAGTCCGGTTATGGTGGTCAGACCAAGCCTGTCTTCCACAAGAAGGCCAAGACTACCAAGAAGGTTGTTCTGCGATTGGAGTGTGTCAAGTGCAAGACCAAGCTCCAGCTGGCGCTGAAGCGATGCAAGCACTTCGAGCTTGGGTACGTGATCTCTTGGCTCCATGAACTCTGCAATATGCTGACATTAAAAACAGTGGTGACAAGAAGACAAAGGGTGCTGCTCTGGTGTTCTAAGTGCTTTGTGTTTGGGGTCTCAGGGTCACCATTTCTATGCTTACCTCGGCGGCATTTGGGCATCATGGATGGACACAGGCGAAAGGAGGTACACGCCCTCGATTTGAGGCATGTTTCATAGGGAACGAATGAAAAAAAACTCTCTGTGTTGCACCAACACGAATTTTCTCAAGCAAAGCACAAAGGAAATGCATTCATGGTGATAACACTTTTTTAAGGGCTGGGCCATTACCCCTCAAAATCAAGCGGGATAGGGCCCGTGAGTCATGGTCATGGTTGAGAAAGCTTCAGAACAGAAACAATGTATCGGTCTATAGGTCTAAAGCTCTGATGCTATTCTAAAACCCTTCACCCAGCATTATAGTCTTGCCGCCTCCGTACCAGAGTGTGCCATTTCGTGCATCCAGTCCTCTCTCATGACCGACTAGCCACTCGCCAGCATTATACTCGGAGTCAGGATTATCCCAGACCTCCGTTTCTAGCCATGCATTGACCTCATCAATAGCCTTAACCCATGCTGCCCTCTTCTCTGGCGTGTCATGGTCATCGTGATTCAGATAGCGTCCAAGCGTGATGTGTGCACTGGGAACTTGATATCTTGACCCAACAACTACACCGCTTTCCTGCACCTTGTCGTACACGTCGCGACGTAGATGGTGATATGTGTAATCGTCTCCCTGCGTGATCCCCTCTGTGACAACAGGTTCGGTGAGAGGAGGGGAGAGTACTGCTTCACCTGACGCAGGAAGGAACGAGAGGGCAAAAGCAGACAAATCATAAGAAACCATGGGCTTGACAAGACGAGACCTGTGATGATATGGGTAGTTCACAATGTCGGGGATAGCTGGCCTCAGAGTCGTTACAAAGGCAGCAATCTCCTGTGGTGTTTTGGAGAATGCAACCTCGAGGGTTGTCAAATGCATCCTATGTGAAGGCATAAGCCAGACACCTTTTCAATGGTCAGTATATGATGGTAGACTATGGAACTGAATCCCCTCACTGGGTGCGGCCTTCTTGAGCAACTCATTGACCTTGGAGGCTAAGCGGATAATATGGTCTGGGGGTCTGGCCCAGATGACCAAACAGTTCCTATTGTCACGGAATCCCGGCTCTACAGTCGGGTCTTCAAGCCGCAGGAGTGTCTGATCGATAACCAGTTCCTTGAAGTCAGAGGACAGAAACTTCTCCGCTTGTTGGCCGTTCCTCTTTGTCCGGTGGACAGAGTACAGAGTTTGGATCTCAGCCTGACATTGTGAGCTTGGGAACAACAAGTTCGAATGATAAGTCACTTACAGGATCGTTATTACAGGCTTTGATGAGGGCCTTGTATGGGTTCTCGCCCGGCTCAAGCTGAATTCCAGAGAGATCCTCCAGCTTGTTGCGAGCCTCCGCCGCTTCAAATCGGGCTACCATTTTGGCTCACGATACAACCCAGCTTGTTGTAACGGTCGACTGATTTGCAATGTTACCCCGAGATTCTACAAAAACGATAGAATTGATAAAAACATGAACCTTAGTGCCTACCAGGTAGGTAGTCTACACGAAACCCAGGACGCCTGCTCCCCAGCCTGGTTAGTCAGCACCGCCGCTCTTGCTCAGGTTATAATCACCCTTGCTCAGACACCCATCACCTTTGATCACCTTTAAATCACCTCAACCTCGCCTATCCCTCTGACGGGCTGTATCCCCTTGACTTTACGCAGCTACTTCTCCCTCCCTTCGTTATGCTAATCTTCTTCGGTGGGGCTTTGCCACCCTGAAGTGTGCTTCCATTCACTATCACCGGGCTCGTCCTGCTTCTCTTTTGGAAATCAGGAAATTCTTGACTCCTTTCCGCGACTCGCCACCAACCCGACACAAGGCTCTCCTCACCCCTCCTCACCTACGAGATCACCCTCTAGGTACTCAGGGTAAAGCAGCAAGGGCTCAGGCTCCACGCTAGAAACGGATTTAAACGGCAAGATCTGTCGCGGGTGACTATAGAGGTAGTTATAAGAACAGGTTAAAAATGATCGTGGTATGATAGGAATGCACTATGCCTAAGCTTTTGGCAACGTGGTGTTGTCTATGGATATGAGAACTAATATTGTCATTTTCTTATTATTGCAGTCATTATATTGGCCAGCCTGAGTCCTCGGGTAAATGAAGCATATATTTTAAATTGCAAGCCCAACTATTTCTATTCAGCCACTGTCCAGTTACGCATTGTGCGATCCTCAAATATCGCTTGTCTTAGTTTAGCTACAGTTTGGCGGTAACTCTTCTGCCTCGCGGAACACGCACTTTAATGTCAGGTTCCTTGGAGTCCTGCCCCTCGAATGTGACGATCTGACAGTCTTGAATGTCAACCCCAGAGGAGAACTGAACAACCAGAAAATCCAACGTTGTCTCCTTCTTACCAAGAACTACCATTGGAGCGTGCCATGTCCCAGCCGCATAAGTCACAGCCTGGCGGTCTGTTGCCACAAACGCACGCAACCCCTTCAGATCAGGGAGACCTCTACCGGGTAGACCCTCTCCACTTGGTACAGGTAGACCATCGTCTTGGGGAGATGGCGGCAGAGATGGGGCCACGATGACCAAGTAGCTTGAAGCGGTAGAGGCCAGTGGAGCAAAAGTTTGAGAAGTGAAAGGGTGTCGTTCAAGAATGTTGACGGCGAACTCGCTCTGAGAAGCGTCATCGCTTGCAGGTGCCAAAGTTCTCGCTTCGCAGACGAATTGGCTCATGATCAATCGGCCATTGCTGCTAGGAGCCTGTGAGAGGAGGTCCTGAGGCTTGCTGACATCGGCATAGCGAATTGCTGTTCCTTGATTGGCAGTGGTGCCGTTGTATGGGAGAGAACCACCTTCAGATGCGTGTTTTGATGGAAGAAGGCTCGGTCGTGGATTGGAGACAACATCTCCAAATAGCGCGAACTCCTCTTGTGTCAGGGGAGCGGTCCCAATCCGGAGGCTTAGGTTTCCGACGTTGACTTTAACTGACATGGCTGCCGCTTGAGAGGTGTTATTGTGACTTGATGTTGGGAAGGGGAAACTGTTTGCCGTAGTTGAGTTAATTTTCAGACCATGATGAGTTGAAGTAGGGCATCGCGATCCGAGGTCGGCAATACATCAGTCAAACTACAGCAAAACATAACGCACACACTCCAAGTATGACGAAAGGCATCACTCCTTTAAAAACAAAACAAAAAAACCACTGGGCTTCCGTATAACGAAAATGAAGCCTGATGCAGTATTACTGCAGGTGCTACTAGTGACTTCCAAGCTACCCTAAACCTCTAAGTATCGTGAAGATCCTGAGGATATGTGACTCAGGTCCTTTTATAAAACTCATATCGAGGCTCTATTCAACCACGTTCAGTGTGAGCTTGAGTTACTAATTTACTTTGATTATGTTCTTAAGCACCTTGTATTCGATTAGGTTGGTAAGTCTGTTGCTGTTCCATCCCACTTGACCTTGCAGCTGATAGTATGTTATGTTATTTCCCATGGTTTCAAGCCAGGTCGACATAGGTAGACAACAGGTCGCAGTCTCACTCTTCATTACCAACGTTTCGATCACTCATGTTTCGTTTTATTGCATAAAAGCTAACATAAACGCCAACTCCAGTACCCAAACTCAAAGTATTCATCAGAACTCCCTCGGTCGCTGCTCACGTCCCAGGTTCAAATCTGCCTCATCATCTTTGTCATTTGATTGCCATGGGGATGGTGATCGCAATGCAGGTGACATTTGGCCAAGCCCGGCCTGGTTCGATGGCGGTTGGTAACCTGGCGGAGGATCGGATGGATAACCCATGTGTTGGGGAGGAGGCTCCCGCCATGGCGGTGCGCTGTATTGCTGAGGGCCCGCCAGACCAGGGCCACGAGGACCAAGACGGCGCTTGTCCATGTATCGGCGACCATAGATCAAGATGAGGCTGCTTATGCAGATGAAGATGATGAGAAGAGCGAGGAGCATGCCGAATTTTCGGTTCAGAGCAAAGGTGAAGCCGCTGATGATGGTTAGCGATGGGCAACCGATGTGTGCATGTGACGACTCACAGGAATGCGTTCAAAGTGCCTAGGAATAGAATGATACGGCCAACCCAAAGATGAAACTTGCCGTACTTGGTCGGGGCCTGTGTTCTCCTGTACTGGGTATGGTGCATTACTCCTAATCCAAATTGTCCAAGCAATAAGCCAGTGACGACGAATCCAATAATTTGGTGAGGATCATCAAAACTTCGAGACTATGATATTCGTAAGTGGCAGGCCCAGATTTACCAGGATGGACTTACTCTTTGATAATAGAAACTGTTTGCAACACCAATGCCGAAACCTGCAAAGACACCCAGAGTCGCAATGGACTGGTTCAGAGCATGCCACTTGACCCAGCCTCCAGACCTCAGCAGAACAACGCCAATTGGCATGAGGAATATGATTGATAAGACCATAAAAACTCCGTGAAGCGGTGATGCCCAGTTTGGCTTGGCCTTCGTCGCGTAGATAAGCTCAGATCCAACATCTTTTGTAGAATCGCTAAGAGATGGTAGCTCGGATTTCCCATGTGTTCGTTTGATGTCGAGTGAGAAACTGCCATATCCTGCATGATATTTCAAAGGTGCGTCCGTATCGTCACTATAGTAGTCCTCCTTTGGTCCAAAAGCGAACACGGCCTTGCTGTTGTGATCGTAAACATCGAGGTATCCCTTCTGTCCACCATGCGATGGCCAACTGCGACATCCACTTTTGCAGCGAATTGTGGCTACCATGTGATCGTCGATAATTCCTGTAGTATTAAGAATTTCGTAATCCATCTCATCCCAATAATAAGGCTCGTAATGGCCGTAGGCGAGTCGCGGGGAGAATGTAACATTGTTGGTGGTCCGGCTCTTGTATACCATGAGAAATAGGGCTCCAGGCATATCCTCGCTTCCAAGACCAACAGCGCCCCAGGATCGATTCTTTTTGACTCGGAGACTGAAGTAGACTTCGGTGTTGGTGTTTTCGCCAATGTCAATCGCAAACGCTACGTCTCCGTCTGGGGAAACGAATGTGGATTGACCGCCTTCATCTTTTTCTTTGGCAGAAGTGACTGGAAAGAGGGCTGCCGAAGAATGATTGTCAGCAGCAGTCACGAAAGGGAAAAGATTTTGTCTTTCAGAAAAGAGGGCAAACTTACCTGCTGTCGCAGCTAGGGCATGCCCGAGCTTGCGAAGCAACATTGTATGGGTCTGGAGATGTGGGGGAGATATAAGATGATGGAGGAGAGAAAACAAATGAAGACGAAGAGGGAGGAAGAAAGCCAGAGATACCAATTGAAACCACAAATTGGATGCTTAATTGAGTATTTGCTAGGGCTGGTAGGAAGATCAGGGAGACAAAGCCGGAAAAGGAGGCGCGCCACTAAGATGAGGTGTAAGGTAGATTGTACGGATAGAGGGATGGCAAATAATGGAAGCGTGATGTTTATGTCCGCTGGGTTGCCAATGTGAAATTGCATGCTCAATCAGGAAAGTTAAGATTCCATTTTGTCTACTTAGGCTGTACGGAGTAGTCTACATAGGTCTGGCCAAGATAATCATCAACTACGTACGTCACAAGCAAAAGCCCAAATGATTCAGATTCCGCATTCCGTCTATGAAAAGGGGCGCTCTGAGACTTTGACGAGGGCTTTGGCATGTCGTGTCTTGGTCCCGTGCAATACATTATTACGAATCGCATAGCTTTTCCTCAGATTATGCCGGTATTAGCACGTAGGCAAGAGAAGAACCTCCAAAGTCGTATTCCGGGGTATCCATTACATCTTTCTTTGTTTTTGCGGGCCAAGTAAACAAAATGAGGCATCCAGCCGTTGGGTCCCTAACAGCGCTATTGGTCCAATTTATGTAATAGAGTTTGTTCAGGGGATAACTGCGCTAGCCAGGTACATGACCCCTGGATCGTCCCGCTATTTACAACTAAGGTACTTATCAAGCTACCAATCAACAGTTAGTCTTTACATACCGCTCTGTGCTCTAGATCAACAACATAACAACACCATGTCAAAACAACCACGATATGATGGCCTCAGCCGCACGGAATCATTCTAGATATGCAAAAAGTTACATGCGTAATTTGGGAATCGAAATGTTTGGGGATCCGAAGGAACTCCTGAGATTATAGGAACAGGCAGGTGGGAGTTATCAGTAATTATCGCAGAAGTTTACCACTAAAACAATTTACGCTGATAGTCGAGTGGCTCGTCCTACTGTGGCTGTTGGATCGCTGTGCGTGAATGTGGGCTATATTCATCTGTAGATATCTCGGTGGATTTACCGGAAAGTGCCTGTGTGTAAAAAACTCTTGGTATGGCCTTCGTTTGCGAGGTTTCAACTATCCAATCCTCATAAACCATTCAGGGATATCTGGGCGTTCATTGCCTCTCCAACGTTAACACAATCCAACTGTGGCAGTCAATTAGATACAGCCTTTTATAGAGTTTATTCGCCACTTACAAACGACATTCGGTCGCCTGCCCCAGTTGCCCTCGCAAGGGTCTATCTGTTTTTGGATAGAATACTCTGAATTAGTCTTCTTTGCATCGGCCTGATTTGGGATGACAATGCCCAGGACGTTGTGGTTCAACATATGATTCATGATCCCCATGAGTTGGGTTGGATCCCCCCTCTCTGGCCGGTCAACCTCACAAGTTGGAAACGAGGAGTTAGATTCACCGAATGGGGTCTCCCAGAAATAGTCGAACTCATCAAGTATGTAGTCGACTTTGCCCTCGTCCATGTTGTAATCTGAGGATAGTCAGGAAGCTCAAGAAGCGAATACACAGAACAAGGCATACCCATAAATACAACAAGTCGAGTTTCATCGTCAAGAAGCTTTTGCAGAGTTGGCCACTCGTCTCGGGAAAGCTTCGTCTTGGGGCGAAACTCAAGGTCCTTTAACCCTGCACTGCTGAAAGCTTCATCGAACTTTTCGATTGGTAGGGCGTCAGTGTTCGTCAGCAATATTGTCACGACCTCATTTGGGTTTCTTCCGACCCATTCTAATATCTCTTCTAGATAGTCCTGCAATGGCCCAGCGTCAAATTCCCAGCAGTGAGTGTGGCACATCTATGTATCACCATCCTTGTCTTGTGTCTGAGCGTGTAAGAATCGTACGCCTAAGTCGAGTTGTTCTGCGGCTGAGATGTATTGGTTGTGAGCTGGAAGCTTTCCAACAAAAGCGCTGTTGTGCGTCCCAATATAAGTGACGTCCGAATGTTTACGCCTGCAAAGTTCATCATGATCATTGCATGCTGCTGAAGTTGCCGTAGCAAACGCCAATATCAATGAAAGTCGCATGATCAAAAAACAGAAAGGTAGTGTATGGGGAGACTGCGAGTGAAAGCAGAGCCCCCCAGAGAAAACTCAAGGCTACGTATATAACAATATCTTCAACTTTAAATCACAACACTCATGCTGACTGCCAGCATGTTGCTTCAAGCCATTGCAGCCACAAATCATACCAAGAGATATTAACACAAGTTGAATAATACGATCAATAATTCGATGGTCTTAGCATCTGTATTCGGCAAGTTCTTTATGCATCCACTCGTTGTAAGGGCTGGCAGAATGCAACGTTGAGATTGTTGGCTGAGAATCCCAGTCGCACAGCTCTCATCAGCCACATAGCATTCCTTGGAGATCCATGCAAAGAGCAGATAAAGGGGTGGCGACAATATCTAACGACATGAATGGTAGGAAGTGATAATTTGATGTTTACTCACGGGAGATGACTGCATTTATACACTGAAACCGGGACAAACGTCCAAGTCATAGCCTTTCAATTGTTTATAGCGGTTATTGTGTATGGGTGAGCATATAACATATGCATTCAAAAGTTGTTATACTATTCCGTACCATGTCAGCGTAAGTGCTTGTATAAATAATTGAAGCTGAAGAGTCATGGGAGCAGTGACAAAGAAGTGGCTTCGGCTTGTAAGACTCTAAGGTATAGAGACCCACTCTGACGCACTGGAGCTCGAAACACCAACTAACAATTGCCAGCGCGATCCTTTGCAACTTACTTACTACCTACGGTACAATCTGGCCACATCAAATACCAACATACACAGGTATTCTCAACTTGATTTATGACAAAAACATTCTTGGTCTTTAACACATTCACATCTAATTCCGAAACTCACTAAACATCTACCAATGATCCGCTGCCCACCATGTCTGGCTATTTGTCTATGCTAGGTTGGGCCTTTCTCCCAAATGTATGAGATTCGTTCTCAGGAACTTGCTTGACCTGCTAACCGCTTCATAGCTTGCAACAGGATGGCTCCAGTCCATCTACTATGGTTTTACCATTCGCGCCGGCGATCCCAAGCCTGCCCCTGGCTCTGCCCGCTATAATTCGCATCGACGC
This sequence comes from Fusarium sp. NRRL 25184, assembly GCA_013755755.1. Classification (NCBI taxonomy): domain Eukaryota; kingdom Fungi; phylum Ascomycota; class Sordariomycetes; order Hypocreales; family Nectriaceae; genus Fusarium; species Fusarium sp. NRRL 25184. The sequence goes on along the minus strand of JABSSZ010000069.1, from coordinate 24,759 downwards.
ACCATACATATCCTCGTTGTCGCTGCCTACCTCTGCTACACAATCTTCGAAGCGGACTATGAACAGCGCCGTATATCCTCATACTACGCAGATCTTGGAGTGCCACTCGATGCTGCCGATCGCGAGATCAAGACGCGCTTCCGCCGCTTGGCTGCCATGCACCACCCAGACAAAGCAGGCAAGGATGCTGGCGATTCTGCCACCTTTTTCATGCACCTAAAGGTTGCTAGTGATACGCTACAGGATACTGCGAAGAGATTTGCATATGAACGCTTCGGACCTGAGATTGCACGGTGGCAGAAATGCCTTACTATCAGAGATTATGTTACTCGTGGCGTCGTCTCAGGCATCCTGCCTCACTACGTTGTGGCTGCCGCATCAATTTACATTCTGGGCTTATTTGGCTATATGGAGTTTGGCAAATACTACCGGTGGCTAGTCCTGATCGCCCTTTGCGTATTCGAGCTCCATTCCGTAACACGTCCTGACTTCCCACCTTTTGTCAACGCCATCAACGCCATCCTCACCCGATTTACATCTTCGCCACCATATCTACCTTTCCAGGTCATCTCTCTCGCCCGGAGACTCACGATCACTTTCTACATTGCTCTCAACCAGATAGGGCCTCTCATTGCATTCATGATCACCGGGCCAGAAAAATCCGAGGAGGAGGATGAAAAGGCTATGAGGCAAAGCCTACATCGCCTTGAAATGTTGACAAAGCAACTTGACGGAGATGCTGTACGACTGTTGGATATGGAAATGGCTCCCTTCAAGGGCGACACTGATGCAACGTCCAATCTACAGGGCAAAATGAGGGAGTGGCTTGTACAGAATACTATCAGAGCAGACCCTATGGTTAGAGATGCTATGGGAACGTCATTGAGGAAGAGGAGAGTTGATGCACCGACAGGTGCAAAAGGTAATAGATAGACAAACTTTATCAATATCTATTGTACTTTTTTAATAATCACTCGTTAATCTGTGCTCTATGCAGACAACTTTATGAATAGCACGAAATACAAAGCACTGCCAAACCCCGTTGTAAATGACATCAGAAATGCAAGTCATACCCGAGACCACTCTTTGACTCCAGGTCGTTAGTATGCGTGTGTTGTAACTAGAAAGGTTATGCGGTGCCTATTATGCTTGCGGGACCGCACTTAATTGAAAGTTAGGTGCTCAAAGTCGTGAAGCACCTCTTGTCTCGATGGGGATGAGACAAATGCCAATAAAAGCCGACAAAATAAGGACTGCAGACATGATAATAGGTGTAGTAGCACCATCGCCAGGAACGGTAGCGGCAATGATGGGTGCCATAAGGCCAGTAATGCGGTTGAGGAAGCTGGCCACGCCAGTACCAGCGCCTCGAACAGGAGCAGGGAATATCTCAGGCGTGAAGGCGTACAGAACACCGTACATGATGTTTTGGGCGAAAGCCTCAACACAAGACATTAGAAGTTGGGCAGTTGATGTAGTGCCGTAGAAGACAAAGAGGAAAAGGAACACCGCGGAGAGGAGGGTGGAACTAGCAAGCGTTCCTCGACGACCGAGGAAGGGGGAAGGGTGATCAACGAGGTATGCAGCGAGAAGAGAACCGGGGACACCCATGACAGAGGCGATGGCGTAGTTGCGGTATGTGTCTGATGAGATGGTGTCTGTTTCGGATTGCATGTTATCCGATGCTTCGTTATGTGCACGAGCAAAGTATTGAGGAAGGAAGGCATTGAAAAGGGGATACCCCATGCCAATCGTAGCCCAGCAGAACCAGATCAAAGAAGTTGCCATACCGAGGGTCTTATTCTGGAATAGAGGTCGCAGACGCTCTCCGGAGAATGACTGGAGCTTCTCGCGGAGGAAACCCATAGTCGATGGAGCAGGAATCTTCTTCTCTGCAACATGGGCTAGATCCTCGCCATCCTCACAAGCTACCAAGTCGAGAAGCTCTGAAGTAAGCCAAGTCTTAGTACCATTACGGTATGCCAGACCGTGAATGACAGCCACTGCCTCATGTTGGCGACCCTTGTTGAGAAGGAACTTGGGTGACTCGAAGAGATGAAAGACGAAGAATCGGACAACAAACATGGCGAAAGTAACAATGCCGATGGTGACAATGAAGTACCGCCAACCCTGTTCAACTGGCCAGTTGCCGATAAAGTACCATGCAATCAGAGATGAGACAAGCTGTCCAAAGGGCCACCAGACGGACAGCAGAGTCAGCAAAGCGCTGGAAGCATCCGGGAGAAATTCCAGGAAGAGAGCACCATCAACAGGAAGATTGCCACCAACGCCGAAACCAAGGGCACCGAAGAAGAAGCAAACACTGCCCCAGCTTTGGGCATAAGCGGACATAATGCCAAAGACACTGGTAATAAGCAAGGTAGTGTTGAAGGCAATGCGACGACCAAGGAAATCAGACCCAATTCCCCAGAAAAAACTCCCGATCGATAGACCGACGAACAGGGCGCTGGTTGTGTATCGAACTGTCTTTTCATCGACACCGAATTCTCCTGATAGAGATGGCAGACAGAGTGACACTCCCTGCATCCAAAGGTTGTCGGCGAACCATCCACATCCACAGAGAACGAACAACTGCCAGTTATAACTGCCCATACCGATATCTCCGATTGCCTTATTCATGAGCTTTGATTTGACTGAAACCTTGTTAGCTCATAATGCAGCAGTCTCAAATGTAGCACTCACTCTCATATGTCGTCCATTGACCTCGTCGCCCTTCTCTCATTTCTTTGCGTAGACCATCTACCGTATATTCAGCAGCATCACCTCCAAGCATGCCCTCACGTTCTTCTTTCATCTCCAAATCATCCATCTCACCCTCCTCCCGCATTGCCCCATGACCGGCGCCCTTCGCCTTAGCCGCTTGGCTGTAAAGATGAGCTTCATCCAGTGGCACCAACACGCCGATATAGTCATCCACTGACTCGACGTACCCAGACCCGAGTCGCCATGAAATGCGCATTTCAGAAGCTGGTACTTGAAAGAACAAGATGATTATAACTTTAATAGCACAACATCAAACAAAAATTGAATATTCTTAGATACACGTGATGCTGCCGCTCACACACGAGAGACGACTAGGATTTGAAAGATGAGACAAACCCGTGGTCTGATGGTTGATAAAAAGAGCTTGAACGGAAAAGATTATAATGATTTGTTGTTGAGCTGCGTCACTGAGCGGAAGAGCCGATCGTGGGTTCCGGTAGCCTTGTTAGAAGCAGAAAGCTGTAAAAGAAAAACCGCGCACAGAATAAATAGAACAAAGAGTGACGAGAGTAATAGTAATGTAAGAATCAACAAAAGAAAACAAGGAATACAATTGTATAGTTGATGAGAGGGTGAAACAAGGCACAGTCTTGGAGGTGAGAGGACAAGTCAGAAGTTAAGGTGGATAGAACCAGCAAATAATAACTACTAATGTTAGCCCGAAATAGGAGGCCGTAGGTCCAATTTTTGCTGGGTCCAGGGGCTTGGGAGGCGCCAAAGCCGGGCATCCATCAGCATCATCGCCCATCCATCTCCCGTTCTATGGGGGCTTGGCATCAGGACTTGTGTTACCGCCATGATCTTGTATATCACTCATAATGTTCCTGATAACAAGGCATTTCCAGAAAACATGGCATTGGCTCTTTCCCCAATATAACTAATAATGAAGCAGCAACGCCGCAAGTCTCTAGGTTCTTCAACTCCTGATAAGGACTGCAATGCAAATGAATCCCCAAAGAGACCAGTTTTGATAGTCTGGATACGGAGTACAGTGGCTGGCGACTAGATCACCATTGCCAGGCCACAGCCGATATTGCCACGCTGTAAAGTTGCTGATCAACTTCATGATACTCGGTTGAAGCGCTGAGTGAGCGGGGCGCAGTCATTTTCCATTCGAGTTCCAGACCTGATACCTCCTCCTAATCACAGCCGTGGAATTGTTCCAGACTCTTAACATTTAATTGGGAATGAGAGCTTTGATAGGCGAATGTTTACTGCTAAGCTTTGGATTGTAAGTTCTTATCGAGGCCAAGCTAGCTTGTCGGGAATAAGGCTTGCGCGTCGATCCGCCCCTTTCGGGATTTGAAACTAAGAAGAGCATGGGGTTTGTATATTGTGGTAATATTGTGCTATGCACATAAGAATTCTCGTCTCTAGAAACTATCCGCATGTTGAGCCAATTTACCAGCCGGATTCGAATCTTGAGCTATAATTCTGCCATGGACTGCGTCGAAGTTCTCATTAATTACCATGATATGCTCTCCCGACAGTACTCCCTGCAATGGAAGGATGATAGAGATCTCCTTGACCTCAGAATAACAAGGCCAAGGGGTGCAACTTGGGAATTGAAATAACACATAGTATGCTAAAGCTGCGCCATCCCATGTGATTGCGATAGTCTGAACGGCTGAGCGATTACCTAGTGTGACAACATACATATTTCCCTTTTACAGATAACATATTCCCAGTAAGTCATTTCTTGAAGTTTTGCTTGTTTATGCCCTTCATATAAGCTATGTTTCATATCGGCAAGACTCTGGCTGCAGATAAATCCCCCTCGGAGCCCATGGCTTTACCCTAATAAAGCAGGGCCTTTGTCATCAATGTAAATCTTGGTTTAATGTATTCCTGTAAAGCTTATCTGCTGCATTACGGGCCCAAATTTCCGCTATGCTACATATTGTAACTTGAATTACCTTGTTTGCATGCTATATTCTTCATAATAGATTGCCCGTTCTGGATTTCGTGTCAGCGCCATTAGCCTTGATCATATTACTATCACTCTCGTTACTTTGCTGAAATCTATCATTCTGACATAGAGCCAGGAGGTGATCCCAAGCGCGTAATGCCCGTGACTCCAAAAACTCCATGCGTGGTATACATAGTGCTAACACAAGCCCAGCTCGCGGGCAAAAAGATGCTGGAAAGAAAATTCGACAAGAAAGTCAGATACGCCGCTCTAGTCCTCTTCCTCGCTGGTGGTCTCAATGTTCGCCTTCGGCGACTTCTTTCGCTCTTTCTTAACCTTGGCAGCTGGAATCAGAGCAGTACCAGGCTCGTCTGCAACGTCACCTTCAACTACGAGACCCTTGGCGCGAAGAGCAGCATTGATGTGTGGAACAGCCCTAAGAAAAGCATTGTACTGCTCGATGGAAAGCGAAATTCCCTATTTGGCTAATCAGTGAGACGCCCAAGATGAATGAAGCTTTCGCAAATACCTTCTTGCCAGGTAAAGTCTTGCCGTCCTTATCGTAGTACTCTCGAATATTGACAAAGGTTTTCTTGCTGAAGTCTGACACACCAACACGGCGCTTGTTTGAGAGCTGGACACGTCCTGTTAGCGCGCGAGCCCAACGGTAGGATGCTTCGAACTCGCGTACCTCCCAGTATGGATTTCCATCATCATCTTTACTCTCCGACTCAACTGATGTTCCACTCTTGACTCTTTTGGAAACAGTCTCGGGCTCACTATCAGAATCGGCAGCGCGCTTTTTGGCAGCAGATGTACGAGCCATTATGAGAATCGCGAAAGTCTTTTCAAGAGCTGGACAGAGGGCGCAGACCCTCGAATACTTGTTCGTTGAAAGGTGTTTGAGATGTCTTGTCACTTTTGACTTGAAAGTTGAGCTTGAATCAGACTGGCCTCCCAGCCAGGAGGAGACGCGATTGGAAGCTACGCGCGATGTGACACCAATGCACGTGATATCTCAAAAGTGGATACGCCCAGGTTACGTATAGGATCTTATCATGCCGCCGTGAACTTTCCGGCTCGACTGCGAAAAACTCAGGCATGCCGGATTCCAGCTCGACATATAGCTTGGATATTTAAGTTCAGGATTATGCTCTCTCGTTACCTCAGATATTCACTCAAGTTTTTACCATCTTACATCAAAGTAAATTAAAGATCGACCGATCACGTCAAGGCGGCCTAGGGTACATAAACCTGGCAAGGTTAATCAAACGAAACAAGACATCACACAAGAAAGATTGGACGCCGTAACTCTCCTGTGGAGATAAATCAGGGGCAGCATTAGACTTTGTTGCCGTTTTTAGTGCACGATGGCAGTTGAAGCCCACTATTTTGTGACACGGACCGCATCAGCTTGAACTTGATACCTCGATTTTGGGTGATAGAAAGATTCGAACAAAGTTAGGATGAAATTAGCATGCCCTCTCACAACCTATTTTATCAAGCTTTCTCTTCAGTACTTGGTCGCAGCCCTACCCTGGGGCTTAGGGGCCATGACCCCTGAAGATTTGAAGACAAGCAATTCCAATGCTCGGCAATTTGAGGCTAAAAAAGCCCACCTGGCACCTTAGACACGCGACACCAGCTATTAACTTATACTGTACTACCTACCTTACACTGCGCCTGCTGTAATTCGGCCACATCCATTACCCCCAGCGTTCCAGACAGATTCCAAACCTTGCACGATTCCTTCATTTCATTCCCTACTTTTATCTAGTCTACTGTTTTGCTCCTTTTGCTCTCGGTTTCACTTTTCTTCACGTTTCTCGTTAAACTCTCTATTTCCACTGGCTATGCTTACGGGAGTTCGCCTCGGTTCCAGTGTCTTCGTTCGTTAGGAGAGCTACAACATCTAGGTTGTGTACCGAAACAATCCTAGACAGCCTTTCATTCCCCATGAGTTCAACCGCATTTCCCAACCAGAATGCTCCTCAGCCAGGTGCTTCCCTTACGAACCCGCTAAAGCCGAAGGCTATAGCACTCAACGGCTCGCCGTTGCCTACACTTTCACAGACACAAGACGACGACAAGCCGCTGTCAACAGACAAGCCATCGGATGCAAGTGATCTTGCTAACAAGATAACTACAACAAACGACGCAATGAACTCTGACAACCCCATTACGAATACTACGAGAACCGAAACGATCAGTACAAGGACTGCAACTGAAGATGGTACTCCAATTGCAAAAGTTATCCACTTCTTTGCTACAGCGACTCCAGAGTCACTCGCCGGCGTCGCAGTTGGTTTTGCTGCTTTCACATACTTCACTATGGGACGTTTGGGTCTCGTTCTAATCGGCGCTTTGGGCGGAGTTGCCGGATTCATTTCGTGGGAAGCGCGTAACCCAGAGCTCGCTAAAGCTGTGCGAGGAGAGCGAGGGATCGACGTTATAGATCGGCTTCTAGAGGCCAAGAACAACCAGGCAGGAGAGAAGCGCGAAGACAGCAGCGATGATGAAGAGCCGGCTCTGAAGAATTTCGACGAGTTCCGGCCAGAGACCCGTGAGGCACTTGGGGGCCTTGTCGATGCTATTGTCAGGGACTATGTTAAGTGGTGGTACAGTCCGATTGTTCCGACTGACCACTCGTTTCCTTTGGCGTGTCGCAAGACGCTCACATCTTACCTTCTCTCCATTTCCAGCCACCTAAGGCGAAAGCGACCTGCGGATGCCTTTCTCGATCTTCTTACCAACTCGTCCTCCATTATCATCGTGTTCATGTCTGAGCTCGCATCCGCTTTCTCCGAACTTCCTCCAGATAGTAGTATGACTGCTGCCGACGCCGTTTACAACTACCTGGCATCTAACCCTGACTGCCATTTGGCCAATCTCTTGAATCAACGTCAGCAAGCGTCAAAATTCAAAATGGTGGCCGAGGACCTTCTTGGTTTCCTGGACCGAAACTCGTACAACTGCGACCCTGCCCGGGTTTTCTTGCGTGAGATCCTCGCAAACTCGGTTCTTGAAAAGGCACTACATACCTGCAGTCAAGCCGATTGGATTAATGGGTGGATCGTATACTTGCTCGAAGCTGGTGAACCAAACCTAAATCAGGCTATTGATGTTGGCATGCAGCGAGCCCCAGAATCGAGCGTGGCGGCAACTAATGTCTTTGCGGATTTGGATGGAAATGTCGGAAACGTTGGGATCGCCAAGCCAGGGCGAAGTTCTCTGGAGACGGAAAGGGCTCGACGCAAGGAACCCCTTGGCCACAAGAAGAAGCTGAGCAAGGCGGAGGAAGAGATGGATGAAGCCATGCAAGAGATGAAACGCATGAACGAAATGATTGCCGAAGAAGAAGCACGACGAAAACGCGCGTCGGTGGTTTCTTTTCATGATTCACCAAAGGATTTAAACAAAGCTGAAAAAAGGTTGTCTGGTGCGCCAGATCTTTCGGCTGCTACGAAACATGATGTGCCTCTACCATCGGCGACATCAACGGAAGGGTTCTCATCAAAGAGTGACATTGTCCAAACTCCTGTCACACCTCGATCACCAATGGATTCCTCCAGCCCCGAGTCGTCCCCTCGTCGATCCGACGGCACTCGCTTCACTAGCTTCGATCAAATCGTACCACCAGGACAAGTAGCAGACGAAGGAGAAGAGGATGACCCTAAGAAAGCTCCTCTGACCCTTCACAATGCCACAATAACTCTCCACGATGATACCCCTGGCGAGCCAAACAGAATTCGCAGCAAACCTAACTGGGACTACTGGGTGCAGGTTGAGCCGTCAGCTACTGCATATCCTGGATGGATGATCGTGCGAAGATATGCAGATTTTGAAACCCTTCATGAAATCCTCAGACGAATTGCCAACATTTCTGGTGCAACTGCTTTCACCGAGCTTCATAAAGATTTGCCTGACTGGAAGCTTCACACTCGTGAATCTCTGCGCGGTGAACTGGAGAGGTACCTTCGAGATGCTTGCTGGTACCAGAGCTTAGCCGAAAGCGAGGGCATGAAGCGATTCCTCGAAAAGTCAAAGGGGCATACCCACAGCGAATCCAAAGCAGGCTTTGGTTGGGAAACCATGGGCAAGGGTATGTTGGACGCCCTGACATCAGGGCCCAAGGGTGCTATGGAGGGTGGCAAGAGTCTCGTGGGTGGTGTTACTGGAGTTTTTGGAAGCACATTTTCTGGTCTGAGCAGGAAATCTACCCAGTCAGTAGATCTAACGGCTAACTCTAGCCGACTTTCGATCTCGACACCTCCCAGCCAGCTAAGCGGTGTAAGATCTCCCGTCCGCTCTGCGAGAGACAGCATGGACAGCCAACGCTCGTCTATTGTATCATTGCAGCCAGGGAAAATGCCACCCATGGAGCGTCGTCCTAGTTATCAGTCACAGGGTGAGTCGGATGCGGACATTCGCACCAGCCGTTCGGAATGTAAAGAGTCTGCTTCAGCGTCGGCGAGTGCTCTTCCTAGTCGGGAGCATAGCCGTGCACCTAGCCTTGCTCAGCTGCGATCACCATCAGCCGTTAGCCTCGACTTCACAAAACTTCCGCCTCCTCCCGATCAGATCGCGGACGACTATGGTTTGCCTGAAGGCAATATTGATATGCAGAGTGGAAAGGGACAGCAGGACCGCAAAGGCTCCCAGCAAATCCCAACACCTCCCCCTTCGGTGACTGACAGCAAGAGGGCGTCTTTGAAGCCTGGTAAACAGTATACCCCTCTGTCAGAGCCCGAGACTCGTGTTGCGGTTGAGCTCCTGTTCGCTGTCATCAACGAGATGTACACTCTGTCATCGGCGTGGAATATTCGACGTACTCTTCTAACGGCTGCAAAATCCTTCCTCCTGCGTCCTGGCAACCCGTCTCTCTTGACTGTGCAGTCACTGATTCAGAAATCCGTCATTGACGCCAATACATCGGATTCAGGCATCGCGGAACAGCTTCGCAAGATACGAGAAAACATGATGCCAACAGAGCAGGAGCTCGCGGGCTGGCCAGCTGAGCTTACGGCCGATGAGAAGGAGAAGCTCCGCGTCAAAGCCCGCCGACTGCTAATTCAGAGTGGCCTTCCAGCTGCTCTGATGGGTGTCATGGGCCAGGCGGCGACAGGCGAAGCACTCGGCCGAGTCTTTGACTGTCTGCAGATTGAAGAGGTGGCAAGAGGGCTCCTCTTTGGCCTGATCTTGCAGGTTGTTCGAATTGTGACGCACTAGAGAGTTGGTACGAGTAATATTTAATGTGATGGGACAACATGAATGGTGTTTGGTGCATTCGGGGGCTGGCTCATCTCACGAAGTGCATGGTGGAATGTACGAATTTTGAAGCGACAACAACTGGCAACGGAATGGAGCAAAGGAATTGATGGTTATTGCTCTTCGTTACTGCACAAGGGTCGAGCATCTTGTAATGATAGATACGCAGACGAGAAGACCTAGATGGTCTCCGTCGTTATTAATATGGAATACCTACAAACAAGTTCAACTGACTCGAGTCGAGCGTCATTGCACCCGAACGCCAAGAGACAGCAGCATGCGTTTCGGCCAAGTCCCCATTCCACCGTCGTTGAAGCATCCGCGAAGAAAACTCAAAAAGGAACACTCCACGGATAATTCGACCTCCGTATAATCACAACATCGAGAGTATCCACATTATGAGCTTTACAAAGAATAACCCTTGTTTCCGAACAGTGCAGATCGTCTTCCGATGATGGTCCTTCTCTAATTTCCGACTGGTCCTCTCCACTGCGTGCTTAAAGGGGGGCGATGTTCGGCATATCGCAGATAAACTAGAGGCGTTGCAAACCATATCGTACGATAATTGTCGATGATTGACCGCTCACTTGGTTTGCACGTGGAGAGGGGAAATAAGACCCACAGGGAAGTAGGGGTTTGGGATGAACGGTAATACAGGGGAGTGCGGATGACAACAGGAATAGAGGCATAAACGATATGTTTGGCGGTAGCTGCGGGCTGAAGCACCCAAAGTACCACATCTACTTATTTGGCCTTGAGCATCAATTCCATAGGTCATTATACGTCTTCTTAATTAATATCTCGGTCAGCTTGTAACATGAGTCAGATTCGAGTAAACTGGTTGCTTTTGCAGGATGCATGGTTTGTTTGGCCTTCAGTCTGTCACATCTGGCCTTCAACACTATCACATATCATCTTGTTATAGCCGACGATCCTGCAGGCTCAATTTCTAAAACCTAAAGTTGCTTGGCAATCAAAGGCGTATGCATAGTACGTACCATGCATGTCTCCTTGCCATCTTGGAACGGACAACCCCCAAAGGTTGCATAATACCCTTGTCTATGCCCACATCTCCCATTGTTTCGCAAACCCACAAAGAATCGCTTCGATACTACATGCCTCTTTGATCACATCACGGGTTTCTTCCGTCCTTACTTTAAAGAGGAGAAGATAGGGAGTTGCGTTGAAAGCGCCTTGGCAGAAAATATGCCAAGATAATATCATTATGAAGGCACTAAGCTTAGTACTATGGTAGGGTAGTATATGCAACAAACTAACAGTGCCTTGATACAATAAAAAGAAGTGAACGCAGTTCAAGGAAATACAGTAAAAAATGACAGAAGCCTCCAGCTTGCGCCCTATGATGATACATAATAAAACAAGGAATGCATAATATGCTGTTGCAGCCGTAAAATGTCATGAGTAGACGTAGCGCAAATATGTAAAAAGATGTAGAAAATGCCGTAGGGGTATCAAAGGATTGTAAATGGTTTGGCCGTGAATCGTTGAAATGCGATACAGTTTTGGCAGGACTATGGTGGTAAATATCAGAGATATGTTGAAACTCATCAAGGTCGATAGACAACATTCGTCAGTAGAGGCAGGCCATCTTCCGTCTGTTCGTTTTGTTTGGTGGCAGATGAGGTTGGTGGAGATGCAAGAGGAGAAATGGCTCGGCATTCGGAGAAGTCCCGTTTCTTCAATGCGTGCGCTTCTCCGGAAAGTCCGTTGAGTAGCTCGTGGCTTCTCTGACGGTGAAGTTCAATGCGTTTTGTTTCGATCAGGTTGTTTGGGGGGATAGGCTCATATACCGGCTGTTTGCCCATCTTGGTAATTTCATCCTCAACATCGGCTAACAGAGCGTAAACGTCGTCACCGGCATAGATGCGAATGCTCTCCACATCAGAGCGATTCAGAGATCCGGTGCTGGTCACGCGTTCGGCGCTTTCTTTCGTAGCCTCTTCCTCGATCACAGGCTGTTCCAGGATGGTGCTGGGAACTTGAGCCACAACACGTTGAGGAGAAGGTGAACTGGCAGTACGAGGTGAGAAAGCGGTCTCTTTCGAAGGGCTCCGAGGTGGGGTTGAGATATTGCCAATGCCAGACGAGGATGGGCCACTCACTACAGGCTCACGTGTCATGCTTGGTCCGCCAAGAGGGAGACAAGCAGCTGCAGCAACGTGTTCGAGCAACTTCTGTCGAACACGAGTACGTCTGTTCTCAGCCTGCTCCAGCTTGTTTACCCAGTCGTCAATGGAGGCATCCAGCTCGGTGAGTGCCTCTTCCTGTTTCAGCATAGACTCGTTGCTGAACTTGGCCACGCGAGGCGAACGCAGGTACTGGCAAATGCGGGAGTGGAGATTTTTGCGACCCGAGCGAAGTGCAGTGTAAGTGCGGCGAAGGTATTCGGTCTTTTCGTCCAAATGGCGGAGTTCCTTTGAGAGCGCCTCAACGTCTTCGGGCCTCAGAACCTCGAAGCGCCCGACCTGTTCATAAGCTTGCTTCTGAAGCAACGCAAGTTCTGGCATTTCAATTTTCTCTAAAGCCTCCGTATGCTTCACACCAACTGGCAGTTTCTCAAAGGCCTTTTGTTCTGAAGTAATCCTGCTCTTCGATTCTGTCCTCTGGATGATCGGTCCGTTGTTGGTGCGCTGATCACGCCTCTTCCTAGGACGACCTCTGTCCATCACTGAAGATTCTGAACCACCTCTTCGATGTCCTGCCCGAATTGAATCAACGGGAGGGGTATAACGCCCATCAGAAAGCTGAGGGGATTCAGCTTGAGGCTCCATAAGTGGTGCAGACACTGGGATGGGAGTTGTTGAGCCTGTTGATGCGGACTTTGGTGTTGTAAGATCGGGCATGGAAGAGTTCGGTGTGAAAGAGGTGCAACTTTGGGGGGATGACTCGCTGGTGCGACCCCGTCGAAGAGGCTCGTTCTTTACAGGGAAGCAGCTCAACGACTGTTGGCGACGGAGTAACGGCGACTGTCCTCCTCGTCTAGGGATGACCAAAGGGGCCAGGTGTCTTGGCGAAGTTGGAGTTGCACCTCTAGAATCCGCCTCGGTCCCACCCTTCATCGAAGCCTGAGGATCAGGGCCCTCGTCATCGCTAGATGCAAAAAGAAAAGTATCGGTAAGATGGTAGTTTCTGGACGAATGGCCAGGTGCGCTAATGGAGCGCTCGTGGAAAGGTGGGCGACCAGGAATTGTTGCTATGAGGATATTAGTCTAGAATCCGACAACCTTTGCCAAGCATGTGACTTACGAGAGTCCATTGAAAGCTCCTGAACGGTTGTCATAGGTCCAACTTCAGGCACACTAATTTTGCGTCGTCGAGCCAGGTTGTGTTGATTCAACCGCTTCTTCAAGCCATTGAGTGTTGTCTGCTGGTTGTCTGTCTTATCACTTGTTGTAATTGAAGGTCCCATGGTTGCCTTATCTGGGTCTACCGCTTTGCTGCTATTGAGGACGGGCAGTTTTCTCTCCTTTGGAAAAAGTTGATACTTCTTCGACGATTCAGGTTGTTGCATTCTCCAAGTAAATGGTTTCTCCTGTGGAGGTAATGGTGACAGTTTCTGAAAAGAAAGCATAGGTAAGCTCGGGTTAAATAAGAGGATAGTGAAACACAGGGAGGACATTCATACCGAGTCGTTGGGTGACTGCGAAGCCTGCTTGGTTATATAGGTGGTGTCGATATCGACGAGGCACTTGGCAATATGAGCCATTGCGTCGAAACAATGCTACCAGATCGGGCTGCCACAATGGGAAGTAGGAGGGTGTCAGAGATTAATTGCCACGGCGAGATGACACTACCGTGGAGATGAGAGCAATAAGTTATAGCATGAAGACAACAAGTACTGGTCCGGTTTAAGTGTTTCGGATTCCTGGGACAGATGGTATATAACAGTTCTAGCTGTGGAAGGGATCCCAGACTTTGCTTCTGCGCCAAGCTGTGAGCTCTCCTGTTAGCTTTCTTCGTTTGTGGTTGGACATGCACGTACCGGAGAGCAGTCTCAATCAGCCCCTTGTTCTGGACAATCCATGATGGGATATCAGGCCCTAGGCCTGAATCCTGGTCAGAACTCATGGCCCCGCCTGAAGGATATGGTGTCACGCCCCAGAGACTAGAGACATCCAGAATAGTTGATATCAGCATGGGATAGGAGCACAAAGAGGCCTGGGGCACACGGGACCAGGAGCTAAGGTGAAGTTGACGAGCAGACGAAGGTCATGGTTCATGACGGATGGTCCATGCTCCCCGCAAGGCACAGGACGGCCTAAACTTTGTCAACCAGGCTCGGGGTGGGTTCGCAAAAAGGAATAGATCAACAGAGCCTGTCAGAAATTTGAAGCTGTTTTTGTGGCTGCCAACGGTTTTTACTCGACGCCTCGTTCGGCGGTTTTGCTCTTTGGTTGCCCTCCATCACTTCCCGGACTCCCTAGAACTCCTTAGTCAACCCATGTCTCACGCTGCCCCTGGACCCAACCTCGGCTACTACGTTAGCGGAACCGGGACAAGGGTGTCTTCTCCACCATGACGGACAGAGATCAGACCCTAGACGTACTGTGACTAGTTGAGCCGGAGAGTCTTGGCACACAGCTCCCAAAGCAAAGGCGGAAACTTCCCATCAATCATCGTCCATGAAGAAATGAATAACTGTGGCTCGTGCGATTGTCCATCATAGTGATGTGGTTAAGACTAACAAGTTCAACAAGCGAGAGGAAAGGAAAAGGAGGGAGAAATTTTGGATGAATTTATCTTGTCACAAGGCAAAGACGACAGCCCAATGCATCAGTCCTTCCGAGTTGGGTAGTGGCTTTTTACAAACAGAGACACTCCCCGTGGAAGGCGTGTTTCAGTTTTCATAACGTATCGAATCTGGAAGGAGAGGTCAAAACAGACGGGAGGCACGCCCCACGGGCTAACGGTGCCATTGGGTTGCTTCGCTTGGCATGTTCTATGGTTACAGCAGATGTCTCCCGGGAGGATAGAGTTTCGAAAACCAATCTGGCATGAGCCAATAGCAACTATTGCACGAGTAAGCTCAACCTGCACTGCAACTATATCATAATGTTGCTTATCACAGTTGAAGGCTTCATTATTCATGTTCCCTTATGTGCGGTGCGGATAGTCGACTATCCGATGTGTATCATTAACGCGTCTCTGTATGATAGGATCTGAATACTACTCTTAAACTTTTCCAGTTGTCTCGTGTCACATATTGCAAAGATGCCGCTACATGCCGTCTTGTTTTCCTAGCTATCATTTTACTAGTACCCCACCATATTAAGATTTTGATAGTTAAGGTTCCTTTGTCCGTCATATAATTGTAGTATGCATAATAGGGAAATCACATGAATATGACGACTTGACAAAATGATAGATTTTATCTTATTTTTTTTATTTTTTTTGGCTAGAACACGACTTTCTTTGCTTTTGTTCTCCCTTCAACGGCTGCAGGGATACCAATGGTGGCTTTATCCCCGACAAAAGGCAACGTTGATCACTTAGACGCAAAACCCGGATGCAACGTCCACTAGAACTAGGGCAAGCAGAGAATTCCCGCTTGATCTACAGAGAGTCGATCGACAATGACCGTAGTATTTGAGAATAGAGAGAGACAATACTACAGTGACTTCCGGCCAAGATGAAGACCCTTCGTCCCATCCCCCGGCACTACTTACCTACATACATAGGTTTTTGGTAACGTCTCGAAACATGCTGACAAGTGTGGACTGCTGCATATTGCATATGGTATGTTTTCCGGTGTTTCCCAAAGTTTCTCAACTGCATTGTACGTCATTCAGTCTTACATAACAGGTACCTAACCCTTTTTTTTTGTTCTTTGCTTTTCCCGCTTCGTTTCCTCTTTCCACTGTCGACCGGAATTCTAGATGCAACCCTGGCCGGAATATTTAAATAACCTTACCTATAGTATATAGTGAACTCGTGTTGCCTCTTGAAACATAACCGATTCTGGAGCTAGTCTTTCATTCATTTCGTATCCGGTGCGGGTTGTTTTGGTCATCAGTAAGTTGCAACCATACATGACGAATCTCCTACTCTCTTGGGTCCCTGCTATTGATCAAGTGACCAAACATTGATCATTTCCGATATGCATATTCTTTACTACTACTGTATTATCGGGACGACGCTATAAAGGGCAATATTATCGTCCATATAGCTATACAATGACTTGATATGCCATTCTCAAGGGAATGGTCCACTGCACTGTAACATCTTGAAGCCGTTGCACCATCCCCTCACCATGAACCATCTTTGATCTACGGCGCTGTGCCTTTTTCAATTCTCATAGCTGAGCTCGCTTATGTTGAGCTGCCAGAAAGCATGGGCCCCTTGTTCTGTCCCGTGCTTGCGGTCGGTCCGGGTTATCCACCCGGTCAAGGGTCAATTAGAACAGAACACCCTTGCCAATGGTTTTAGAAAGTCTCAGATCTAGGCACACATCCTCAACGCCGGTGTTTCCAGTTGAACCACCCATGTTCGTACAGGTGGATTTTTTCATCAAGGTGAGCGATCGTATAGCAAAAATGATAGGTGTCTTGAGTCAACAACAGCCAGTATTAGTCTGTGTTCAGACCTCCAGTGTCAGTTTCAGCTGTCACTGGGTGAAGATCATTTGCCCTACTCATTGATCATAACAAAAGCCCGTGTTATGATAATACTCACTGAAAGGTCGTACTCTAAGGCAAGTGCGGGACATGAACGAGACATATCGACATTGGTCCTTGTTGAAAAAAGTATCACCCAACCGGCAGTGTTCTTGTTCACCCGTCTGGGCGGCACAGTTATTATCTGAGGTAACAATATCGGTTTCGAGGCATTGGGTATTCCCGTCACATCTGCCCTTCAGCTATCCCTGCGCAATAGCACAAGATTCTGCATGTCTGATATGGTTCGTCAGTGATTCAAGCCAAGCCATGAGGCACACCAGACTCGCCCAGCCCCTCGACATGAAACAATCTTCAACATGGCATCCTATTCAGGAACACATATCTGAACAATCGGGTAAGCACAGCGTCAAACGACAAGGGAGATGGCGTCCATAGACCTTCAGTAGTTGGTCCGGATCCTTTCCTGCCCAAGTGATCCCTTTGCCCAACCCGTTAAAGCTGAACAATTAAGACATCCGGCCGTCTGGGTGACTTCGTGGCGCTTCAACTATGCCCAGGGTAGAACACGTGGAAGTGAAAGTTAGGTGCAGCCCTACATGCTAACTTAGATATTCCGGATCATTGACCACATTGTCGTTAGATATCATCTCGCAGACTCGCACACGACTAGTCGGTTTCATTCTCCTGTCTAAGGCCTCGGTTACAGATAATTACAATGGGCATTGACTTCGTAGGTAACATCAAGGCATTTGCCTATAGATAACATATGCATCAACTCAGTGATGGGGCATCTCCGGGAGTGGTCACCAAGGGATATTAGATCTACTCTATATTATGATCTTTTGGGTACCAGAGTACGGATACTGCGCTTGCAGGCAAACAAACATAGAAGATAGATAGCCACAATGGACCTATCGGAATCATCCAGCTCGGTCAATGAAGAGCATGTTTCAAACAAGAATGAGGCCTCGTCGTTGGACGATGTTGCGAAGATCTTCGCTGATCGATCAATCACTTGCACGTCTTCAACACGTACGGAGGCTTGGCAGCGTGGCAACCCTGCCTCCTACTCTTTCTAAGACCGCTTCATGTAAAAGCCGGTTTCGTCAAGGTCAAGATGTTGAGTAGCAATGCCCATGGTGACTCAACTCGATAGCACCCGCATGTTAAGACCAGGGTAGAAGCTACTAAACAGGGCTACCTAGGATAGCTTGCAAGAATCTAAGCCTCCACTGCTTCTGCACGTCCCCTGCATTAAATCAACAGCTGGGATCCCCCACCCGTCAACTCGCACCGTTGCCACCGTAGACCCGGCCCAGGCTCGCTTGCGCTTTGGTGGTTTCGTGGGGTGATATTTGCTCCCTCACCATGACGCCTCCTGCAGCAGCGCCAAGCAGTCTGTCAGGGAGTTTCAACTCCAAAGACTTCTTCATTGCCGTCATGGTGTCCTATTCGGAGTGTCCCCAGCCTAGCCCATTGACCTGGGAAAGATTCCGTCATCGCGAAGTGGCAACTTTGATCAAGTGAGCGGAGTTGACCATAGCCTTGTTCGTGACAAAGGTTGGAGCCTGCTTCTCTCTCTAGAGACAAGAGACTTCGAAGTATTGTATGGTGAGGGCCTCAGTGCCCTTAATGATCCCTTATCCGAGGTTAGCCAAGGATTATGAAGGACCCTCAATTTTGCTGCTTCTAAAATACCGGTGCATCGGAGAACCTGTCATGACTCGGAGATGACAATATCTGCCCAAATATTACCTTCGATATCGTGACAATTTGACCGTTGGGACAGAAATATTCTCGAACACCTAGCTCCCATCAACGGCTGGTCTAGCCCGATTGGACCCCTAAAGTCGAATTCGTTTTCCAGGCCAGGGGATACGAATTGAAAAGCCATATCAATAGCTCCCACTCATGCAAAACACGAATCTTAGCCTTGTAGTCACAGCAGTTGCTCGTTTTATGTGTCTCTTCTCCAAAACACTATGTATTTCAGAATAAGGGTGTATAATGGTGAGAGCTTCGGACCTATCGCCCTCTACACAAGCTTTGGCTGGTGCTCTATTTGCTTTGGGATATAATTAGAACGGATATCAGAGTTTCTCTCTTCCGGACGTTTTTTCTCGCCTCTGACTTCCATGATAGCCCTGTTCAGGTGTGCCAAGCCTGTTACCGAGCCTAAGCTTCCTAGTCCCACAGTCCGTTACTGGGGATAAACAGCACTGGCTATAGTTGGTTATAGATATCTGTCAGCATCTTGGGCCACGGTAGGAATGTCTTTGTGAAGATAGCCAGGCTTTTCTAATTACAATGGGGATCTAGACTCAATAGTCAGTCGTGAGAGACATTTCTGGTGGGAAAATCGTGATTTCTACTCCGTATTCAGCCTGTCATTCCGTGTTACAGACAATTGAATGTCATGCCAATTCCCGATGGAGGCCATTTTTCGATTATGGATTTCATTTACATGAGGTCTGTTGCACGTGACCGGACCTGAAGATAAAGTTACCTGACTCACAAACACGGTATCACTTGACTGAACTGCTGGATCAATTTGTTTCAATGCGGTGTCGGAAATGGACCTAAGGCAGTTCACATACAAAAGTCCCTTTGAGAGAAAGCCACTATCTTCATGTTTGATACGCCTTTTGGAAGGTGGCTGATCTACTGCGCGGGTCATCTCACGTGATGTTCTAGAAGAGGAATCTGAATGGAAACGCCTTGTTGTCATACCTCACTGAGCCCACTGGAATAAAGCTGTGTCATTGGCGATTCGACAGACCCTCATGTCGTTGTTCTCGTCACTCAAGAAACCTGCCATTCTGCGCACTTGTCAAGTCAAAATCACCCACAATCGCAATCTAAGACGAACATTCGCAACTGTCAATATGGCGGCCAATCGTGATCCCAGCACTCTCTCCAACTATAGCGCTTGGCGAACTCGCCATACGACTGCTAGCTTCAAGATCGACTTTGAGGAGAAGGCGCTCAAAGGTTCGGTTATTCTTCAGCTTGAGTCACAGACCGATAAAGAGAGCAACGAGATCATTCTTGATTCTCGATATGTGGATATTTCTACCATCCGTATCAACTCAACAGAGTCCAAGTGGGAACTGAAAGAGTATAATGCACCCCTCGGCGCCCCTCTTCACATCTATGTGCCAGGCGGAGTTGCAAAGGGTGAGCTGATTGATCTCGTCATTGACCTCAAGACAACGAGCAAATGCACTGCTCTGCAGTGGCTTACTCCTGCCCAGACCTCGAACAAGAAGCATCCGTATATGTTCTCTCAATGTCAGGCTATCAATGCCCGCTCTATTTTCCCGTGTCAGGACACCCCCGATGTGAAATCCACTTTCACGTTCAAGCTCACTTCTTCTCTGCCGGTTGTTGCGAGTGGTGTTCCTGTGGGAGACCATAGTGCCACACCTGGCGAAGAGAAACTCTATGAGTTTGAGCAAAAGGTCCCTATCCCTTCTTACCTCTTCGCCGTAGCTTCTGGCGATATTGCGACTGCGTCTATTGGCCCTCGAAGTATTGTCGCCACAGGTCCCAATGAGCTTGAAGAATGCAAATGGGAGCTGGAGCGTGATATGGAGAAGTTCATGGAAGTGGCAGAGAAACTCGTTTTCCCCTACAAGTGGGGAGCTTATAACGTGCTAGTCTTGCCCCCAAGCTTCCCATATGGAGGTAAGTTTTGCTATGAGTCAAAAAGCAACAAAAAGGTTGACCTATATGACTATAGGTATGGAGAATCCCATCTACACTTTTGCTACGCCTACTATCATCAGTGGTGATCGTCAAAATGTGGACGTCATTGCCCACGAATTGAGCCATAGCTGGAGTGGTAACCTGGTTTCCAATGCCAGCTGGGAACATTTGTAAGTTCAAGATGATCAATCGCCTGAAGTGGCGATGCTAATAAGGTTCAGCTGGCTAAATGAGGGTTGGACGATGTACCTCGAGCGTCGCATTCAAGCAGCCATCCACGGCGAAGCCGAGTTTGATTTCTCTTCCATTATCGGATGGAAAGCTCTTGGTGCGTAACACCATATTGCCATTGAGACTTTGGCTGACCATATCACAGAGGATGCTGTGGAACTCTTCGGCGAGGACCATGAATACACCAAACTTATCATAAAGCACGAGGGTGTTGACCCTGAGGATGTCTATAGTACTGTTGCGTACGAAAAAGGCTTCCACTTCCTCTACTACCTAGAGGGCGTTGTTGGTCGAGAGAACTTTGACAAGTTCATTCCTTTCTACTTCACCAAGTGGTCTGGCAAGTCCCTCGACTCCTTCGAGTTCAAACAAACCTTCCTCGACTTCTTTAACAACCTCGGGGATGAAAGAATCTCCAAGAATGTCGCCGAGATCAACTGGGAGGAGAAATTCTACACGCCCGGTCTACCCCCTAAGCCTGAGTTCGACACTACATTGGCGAGCCAGTGCTACGACCTCGCAACTAAGTGGAAAGACGCTGTAAGTTCCGCCGTCTATGGTGTGGTATTTCTACGCTGACGTTTTATCAGAACTTTACACCAAGCGCCAAGGATCTCGAGAACTTCACCGCCAACCAGAAACTTGTCTTCTTGGCCGAGGTCCAGCAGTCCGGTGAGCTGAGCGCAGACCGAGCGCAGCTCATGGGCAAAACTTACGATTTCTTATCCTCTAAGAATGTCGAGATTTTATCAGCATACTATCTAATTGCTCTCAAAGCTCATGATTCTGCCATCTACCAAGACACCGCCACTCTGCTTGGACGAGTTGGTCGAATGAAGTTTGTGCGCCCTTTGTTCCGCGCCCTCAACAAGGTGGATAGACAGCTGGCATTGCAAACATTCGAAAAGAACAAGGACTTTTACCACCCTATTTGTAAGGGTATGGTCGAGAAGGATCTCGGCCTTTAGATATGTGATTATCAACAGACAAACGGAGGGACAGTCCCTAGAAGCCCGCTCCTCCCAAAATAAAAGAATAGATTCAATCTAGCCATTCTGATTTTGCCATCACTTCACCCCATGTTTGACTCTCTTCACGAACAAATTTCACGGTCGAGTCAACATTTTCGGCCCCGAAATTACCATACAGATGGGGGAAACCGCCCTCCCATCTGATGGAATCAGCAAACTGCTTGAATTCAAGTTTGATGACCCAAAGTGAGGACGATCTAGTAAAGAACAAGTCTGCGGTCTTGGGTACCTGTAAGCTGCATTAGTGAACAGTAACACCGTCTACGAAAAGCGCTCACTTGAGTGGACGTGCTCAGATGAACAAAGCCATCATTCTGGTCAAGTTCCGATAAGGGATGTTCCTCAGGAAAAGGGTCACTAGGCGGCGATGGGACAATTTTGTAAATAAACCTCGGAGGTGATTCAACAGACATTCTGGTAGAATTGACCAATACGTGACTGGATGAAAAAAAGAGATGTGGTTGAACCCCCACCAGAATAACCTAAGCACTGGTGATATAGGGTACATGAGGTTAGTGCGAATTCATACTGTATTGCCCGTACCACGTAGAACAATAACCAACCTAGGTAGGCTCCGAAGATTTGCACTGTACACATAGTTTTCCGTGTCCCATTTCACGTGAAGTCAACATCAAACGTAAACTGCATCTTCAACCTCCATTAAATCTCTTCACTACCCCGTATCCTTTACGTCACTAGTAGATTTGATTGTGAGGGATTTCTTCTGGAGCTGCAGCATAATCACATCTTTCGGGCCTCAAAATCCCCTGGCAAGGCCCCCAGTAGCCACGCGCAACGGGCATGTCGCGTGGCCCAGTTTCTTCTCAGCTTCACTTGCTGTCAAATCTCCCTGCTATACCTATCGGTGACAAAGTCAGATTCCTCGGATGGTATGACCGGTGAACATTGTTTTGACACTTTGTGTGCTTGCTCACACTTTCATTCACGGCACGTACTGTCGGCTAACACAAGATAGCGTCACTTCTTACTCAATCCCTTCGGCCTGCCTCTTCCTCAGTCATCTTTATCCAAGAGATAGCAATGCCACTGCTGTGGTGGATGTCAGCTTGCTGCTAGAATCTCTCACAGCTGAGCAAACACGTGTCGGCGAGTTTGTCAACGTGATAGGGTATATCACAGAGCAAAAGATGACTCGTGATAAGAAACAACCATACCAAGAGTCGAAACAGGTGTGTGTGCAAGCTATAGTCCTCTGGTCAACTGGTCCCATGGACCTTCAGAAGTACGAAAAGCTTCTCGATTCCAAATGAGTTAGCATAAGGCATGTAACGCATGCAACCAACAAACGATGAGATTATCAGATCCAACTTTGATTCCTCGCTATTTGCCGTCAAAAGGCGATGTAAAGGTTCTGAAATAGCAACCTAAATTTGCTCACGATCACACAAGCATGGCAGCATAAAACTTAAAATCCGATTGGAACACGAAGACTGCCGGGTCCCGAATTCGACAACTCCACTCCTGTACTTTCGTGCAGCTCCAACTCGACCTGCTTCATGCCTAAAACAAATGTAATTTGGGCAGTATTTGCACTCATATGGTTTTTGTTGGGTTGGAATCATGCCAGATGGCACCGCATCTGTGGACAGACATGGCAACCATCATGACACTTGCTTAATTTGACTCAATTGGGTATCTCATCCTCCACATATCTATCTTGGGCACCGGACAGCTTCTGCTTCACGGCTATTTGTAGCCTGCAGCCCTTTGCTTCACCGCACTCTAACATTCCAACACAAGTTGTTTCACGGGCCTCAAAGTCTGGGGTGATGGCTGCAGCTGCCAGCCCTCGATGTGCAGAAAACTCCCCCCACAGGTATCTGTCAGGCTGCCCTCGGGGTACTGGAGAGGTGGACAGGTAACACGGTTTTAACTGCTGAGTCATGCTGGGGCTCAATCATCATCCTGCCGGCGTCGGTCGTGGTAACGTCGATGAGGGTCTCTGGAAGACCCTCTCGAAACAATGACAGGCTGGTGTAACGGTCGTTTCAGCAACTTCTCGGGATTCTGTTGGACCTTGGCTGCGGCCTGTCGATCCCACAGATCTTTCGACTTTCGGCAAATATCATCGATTTGTTCCTATCAAATGTCAACCAACTGAGGACGTTTTTACAAACTAGCAGCGACCAACATCTGTCAAGCAGGATCCGGGAGTGGTGATGAGGAAACCATCCTCTCCCTACGTTCGAATTCATGAGCAAAGGATAGCCGTTGGGCTAGCTTGACAAAGAGATACCTCCAACGTGTATGGGCGAACTGTAGCCTGGGGTCCTAGATAATACTGGAGTTCTTGAGTGATGACTTTTCTGTGAATGTCATGATGCGGGATCCAGTATTTGTTCATTGAAGAGGACATGGTCGCACAATCGATTCTACTGAGGAATTTACGAATATCGAGACAGGCTGGGAAGAATAAAGAGGTATGAACTGGGCCAAGGGGAGGTATTTATCCAAATTTGGCACAGCCTGCTAAGTTACAAGATATGGTTACGATGTGCCTGACGGTTAGAGGGTACCTTTCATGCTAATGTATGCGAACCCAAGGTATGTTAATCTTTTGCGTGTGACTATGCTCACCGCTCCACAGGATGATATCCCAACACGAATCTGAAGGTCTTCAAGGGGTACCCAGATTTGATTTGCTGCATGTGTTTTTGTCACTCCTTGTAACTGGAACCAATATGGCAGGAAACCCCTGCCATACGCCGTGAGCCTTTGAAAGTGAGGCGAATCAGGTGTGGTTGGCCATTGGTGAGCGGCGTCCAGTGTCCGCCCTGCCAGCGTGGCAAATATCGAACGGGTGCATCTGGTGCCAATAACGCCGTGTGGAGGGAATTTAAAGGACGCTTGTTGAATCCAGACTTTATTACTCCTTAATAAATACGTGTGTGAACAAGTTAATATGGGGGTTGTGGTGGATGCCTATAAGGCTGATCGCGTCGATAAAAGTTATGCTCTATTCAGACGAACCCAGATCTGCGCTTACCACAACTCAAGCTTTAAACGATCGTGAGACTCATTGGGCGAAGTAAGCGCCATGTGCATCTCTTGATCTAGGGGCAACGGCACGCAAAGCCACTTGACCAATAAGTCTGCGGGTTGCCGATCTTGTAAGCGACACAGAACCCCATTCTCTTCCTCGAAACTGTCAAAAGCGAAGTTATTCCCC
>JABSSZ010000068.1:0-32488 GCA_013755755.1 Fusarium sp. NRRL 25184 | reverse complement strand
CGCCTGCATCTACATCACCAGAATCAATACCGCCTGCATCTACACCACCAGAATCAATACCGCCTGCATCTACATCACCAGAATCAATACCGCCTGCATCTACACCATCAGAATCAATACCACCTAAGTCTACATCACCAGAATCAATACCGCCTGTATCTACACCACCAGAATCTACACCTGAGTCAACTCCAACGATACTTACTCCGATAGAATCTCCACCCCCTGAGTCAACTCCGATAGAATCTCCACCCCCTGAGTCAACTCCAGTAGCATCTATACCACCTGAGTCTACACCAGTAGCCTCTACGCTACCAGAATCTCTGACGCCCCCAGAATCAACTCCAGTAGCATCCATACCACCAGAGTCTACACCAGTAGCCTCTACGCTACCAGAATCTCTAACGCCCCCAGAATCAACTCCAGTAGCATCCATACCACCAGAGTCTACACCAGTAGCCTCTACGCTACCAGAATCTCTGACGCCCCCAGAATCAACTCCAGTAGCATCCATACCACCAGAGTCTACACCAGTAGCCTCTACGCTACCAGAATCTCTGCCACCCCCAGAATCAACGCCACCTGAATCTATACCCCCCGAATCTACAGCATTCCAAACACCAAATATACAGACAGTGAACGTGCCCTCCAAAATTACCGAGGGCGGCACCAGTCCCCTTGAAAGTCTCCAGGTGCCAACCAAGGCTGCCAGCGAGACCATTGGTAACCCTGATGTAACGCGACCTGGTATCACGAACCTGGGGACAGCCATTAGCCCTACTTCTACTTCTAGCCCCGTAGGCAACATAGACCTTCGAGACGCTGATCTCGGTGCAAACGCAAGGTTCATCTCAATCGACGGTGAGCCAGCAATGTGCGTCCACCCAACAGTTACTTTAGATTTTTCATATACTGACATCAGTCCTAGTCTGCTGACAGCCCCACCTAACGGCGAGGCATCCTTCAGTCTCAGCATAAGTTTACCACCAAATATCACTCCCGGGGAACTCGTCAACCTGCTAGCATCAATCAGAGTTGACTTCATTGGCACGTCCAGTCCACGAGCCAGGACCCTCTTCCGGCGCGACAGGACAGGCTCTCGTCTCCAGATGATTCTGGATGAGAAGTCTATCTATAATAAAGAACTTAAGACTACTGGCGATAAATTCCAAGAGGTGAAGAGCGAAAAGACTACTGTTTCGGACCATCCTACTATCAAAATGGTCCAGAAGTCCGGGAGTAACCCAGTGGCTCTTACAGTTCGTGGTCTCTCGCTTGTGAAGGCAGAGAAGCAAACAGTCCCAACGGAGAAACAAACTGCCCCAGCAGAGAAACAAACCGTCCCAGCAGAGAAACAGACTGTCCCAGCAGAGAAACAGACCGCCCTATCAGAAAAACAAACTGCCCAAGCAGAGAAACCAACCATTCCATCAGAGAAATCAATTATCCCAGTGGGGAGACCAACCGTCTCAGAGGAGAAATCAACTATCCCAGCGGAGGTAACCCAGACAGAAGCTGCTCAACAAACTGCACGCTCCAGTAGGGGTAGTAAGACTGGTGGGGGCAGAGAATCTGGGAGCTTTATTTCTGTGTCGAAATTGGAGACTGGAACTGTTACTGGCACTGGCATACCAACTACGCCCGGACCTGTTGGGATTCCGCCGAACGAAGGGGGGCATAGTTATATAATTAACACAGCTGTGTTGTATGTACTACCTCTTTTAGCGGTAATTATAGCATAAGATAGAATGGACTTACTTTATTTAAGCTTTCTTTTGTCCTTTGTTTGCTTATAGCTTAATACGGGAAATGGCTTTAACAGTGTCCTCGATGACATTGCGGAAAAAAGATATTAGGCTTCGAGAACTTTAGCCCCCGCATACACTATCTCTTGAGACTCAGCCGCCCTAAGGATAGTTTAGCTTGGTCTGGTTTAATCTATAGCGACCCTGGATTACAGGGGCTGGGTGGCTTGGAATAGAATCTCTTAGCGGGTAAACGCTAAAAATACACGAATTTCATGCATTTCTACGGCGGCTGACTGACTTCTATAAACTATTAATTATTCTCATAAAATTTAGGATTGAGAACCAGAACTATAATATCCAAATGATTGTCTTGCAGTGGTTGTTTCTGAACTGCTCCATCATAAATACAGTTCTATCAAACATCCCTGCCAATTGAGAACCAACAGCCCTAGGAGCTTTAAGGCGGTGTTGGTCAACCCCAGACATTCCTCACCGCGGTCTGACTGCGCCCCCAACATGACTCACTTCCCATGTCAAGGCATATTCGGTCCCTTCCAAATAGAGTGTAGCAAGCAAACTCATCTATAACTCTCAGCCCTACATACCGTGTGACTCACGCGGTAGCATTTTCATCTTTATATAAGCTGCCTATCTACCCCGACTAATTTCACATCTTCATCAGTAATCATCATGGAAAAGGTACGCAAGACCTTCTTCGACCCTTTGGCTACGTCAAAGGGTCGGATAGCGGAATTACTGCAGAACCTGCCTGTTGGCTCGGCGCATCCATTTAGCCCCGAGGGCATATTACTATGCCGAACGAAGAATGGCATCGAAGAGATTGATATCTCGAATTATAGTCAAGACTACTTTTTCAACTCCGTTGACTTGGGAGAGATGGGAGAGATTTTACTGAGACGGATGAAGGGGTTTAGGATAGAACATCTGGGTAAGAATGCAAAACACTCACAGAACCTGACTGATGCTGACAATTGATAGCCGTCTTTGATGATTTTCAGATCATGCAAGCTCCAGCGGCTACCTTCAAGATCCCCATAGTATCAGGACAAATCACTATCCTAGCAGTATCAGAACGCAGTCCCACGTACTACGACTTCTGCTTCGCAGATCAAGACTGCAACACCTGCTGCTGGTTGGAACGAACGACCTTTTCTGGAATCAAGCACAGCGGCGATATTCTGTGGGGCCAGGATCTTCTGGACTATGTAAGGATAGACAGGGATAGCCTGACTCAAAAGCCTATTTGTGTTTTTATCTCAGGATATACAAAGACGCGCATCACGAGGTTCTTGGGGACTCACCCAGCACTGATGGTTGCGGACCACGTTGACAAGGTTAGTTCTTAAGTTCTAATGTGGAGTTTATGGAGCTAATAGGTACTAGATTCTTTACATCATTCCTGTTCCTTTGGACAAGGCGACTATTGGAGATGCTACCATCTGCTGCCCTTTGGTCATCAAGCGCGATGGGGATTCCATCATCTGCTCTATTCTTCCCAAGGCGACGACTGATAGGAACATGATGTGCGACAGCAAGAAGCTCATCAGCCCTTGCTTTCCTGAAGCTATCAACAGTGCCGACTTCACCATCTCTGAAGCTCTGCCTACTGTAGCTGTTGAGGAGAAGAAGACCGAGGAGAATGACGAGGTGGAAAGTGAAGTACAGGTTCCGGACAAGAGGCACGCCATTTTGACCACCAACTCTTCAAATCTTCCCTCTTTCCTGGCTGCTTCTGACGCGCAAGTCATTCGCTTCAGCACTGGTCTCGAGTTCATGCCTTCGGATGCAAACATCGACCAGGACGAGTCAGCCGTTGTTCTTCCCTGTATATTCGGGTCTCAACTCCAAGGTCCTATGCTTTTGTCCACTGGCCGCACTCCTTCCAATGTTCCTTTCAAAGATGAGAAGGCTCTTTGCGCTTACTACGAACAACTCGAGAGTATAGCTGTGGTCGTCGATGAGCGAATGACGGATAACGCGCGAAATTTGGCTTCCGGTCTACGGATGAATACTTTGTTCATCGTGCAAATCAAGACCAAGGAGAAGCATGAGACCGAAGAGCAAGTCTCGGCTGTGTTGAGTTCGGCGAACATCAATGCTGTCACAGCGCTGGCTGGACCTCAGTCTTTGATTGTGGGTAGTATCGGCGAGAAGTTCTACTTCTATCGTGGTTTGGCGAATCATAGGATCTTGGATACGACCAAGTTGAACTTTGGAGCTGACATCACCGAGATCATCACGTCTAATGATGTGGAGTCGCTGTTGGCTCCAAAGATTCCTCGACTTGTGAATCTCAGTGATGCCAACACTATTTATCTTCCCTACTCAGCCAAAGTCGTTCGTCCTGAAGATCTATCTCAAATCTTTGAAGGTCTCAGCATCGCCGAGATCAACACCATGCACGACGACATCACTGCCGCAGTCCCCCAACTCCAAGCCCTCCTCAGCCAAAAGGACCTCCAACAGCTCTCCAAGACCCTCGTCGACACGCTCTCCTCCAAGATCGATAAGAAGATGGCCCCTCTTCGCAGCGAGTACATAGCCTTTATTACCAGCAACCTCCGGGCCGATGACCAAGCCATTCTCAATAAGAAGAGCAAGATGCTCGGCGATATGCGAAAGGTCAACAAGGAGGTTCAAACTGCTCTCGAGCCTGTTATCACTAGTCTTGCGAACATGATCTCTGTGCAGACGACGTCGAAGAGAACGCATGACATGAAGAGACTTATGAGACAGGCGCAGATCCAGAATAATGTTGAGGCGACAAAGTCGATGACTTTCGAGAGCTTGACGGGGTTACTGGAGAAGCATGCTGAGGAGATGGGGGTGATGCTGTTGAATATTGAGACGGTACCGTATAAGCAGATGCTGGCGAAGTTGAAGGGCACTACCATTGATGCCAAGTAAGTCTACAATACACGCCCGCTTGAGACTTCGGTTGCTAATATTACTAGACCTTGCTGTGCTCTTGATGATCGAATTCTTCATCTCGATGGCTTCGACGCCGGTATCATCATTGAGCAATCCCAAAGCCAACACGCCGGTCCCCTCGTCAGCCAAGCCGGTCCCAACCATCCCACCCTCGCGCTTCCCTACCTCAGCCAACAGCGCAGCGTCGGTTCAATGCTAGCATGGGTATGCTGGGACGAATTCGTCAACCTCAAGAGTCCATACGCAATCCGCTGGATGGAGAAGTGCAACGAATCACACATCGCCGCGCTGAGAATCATGATGAGAGATACACTCAGCCAAGCTGTTGCTTCAAGAGAGTATAACTTTGAAGCGGGCAGTCCTGAGATTGGCCATCTGATGAGTTCGTTGCTTATGGCGGCTATGTCGAAGCTTGCCGCGATGAGAACGAGTGCTCCTGTGGTGTTAGACACGGCTGAGGATACGGTTACGAGGTTGATGAGAGGACTTTTTGGTAATCTCATGACGATCGCGGGATCGGGGGTTAGGCCTTTGAGTATGGTTTGGCAGCTCTTTGGGCTGAATCCCCAGTACGACGTTCCTGTCACAGACGCTGATTGGGTTTGGTACGAGAACGTGGTCGAGCTGTATCCCTACACTGGCTGGCCTTTGAAGACGTTCAACGACAATCTTCTCAAGCTTCTTGACAAGATCATTGTGCGAGTCATCACCAAAAACGAGAACGTTGCTGAGATCAAGCAGAGCAAGGCCTATGATATGGTGCACTACTGCAAGCTTCGAAACATCCAGCTCGAGCACTGCCGTACCATCATTACTGTCTTCGAACGAATGCTCACCACAGATGGTATGGATGTTGCAGCCATTGCGGGACGACTTCAAGAGAACATCCCCAGTGAGCTTGAGAAGCAGACTAAGGGTTACACCAGAATGATGCGATATCTCGGCCATCTTGCCAGAGGCGGCGCGAGACGTTCTGCAGATGATCTTGTTTACGGCAACGTGTACACCAAGCGCTCAGCCGCGTTCAAGGATCTTAAGATCGCGGTTGCGCTGGCATGTCAAGACAAGGACTGGGATGTCGCAAAGGAGAATTGCCAGGCTGTTCTTGACTTACATGAGGAAATTGCTGCCAAGTGGCAGATTGAGCCTGAGCAGCTTAAGGTGCAAAACATTCACTACTACCGCGAACTCCTCGATGCAGATGTTTCAGACGATGCTGAACAAGAGGTTAAGAACCGCACGAGGAAGATCGTTGGGCGAATCATGGATGATGCAGAGAAGAAGCGCATCCCATGGCAAGTTGGCAATGATGCAGCGAAGAATAACGTCGAACCTCTTGATGAGCAGTTCCTCGAGAAAGTTCTCACTGGAATACGCCCTGAAGCTGAGACCAAGGCTGTAGTCGAAGTTGCCAAGGAGGAACCTGTTGTTGAAGAGAGCTTTGCGACGTACAAGAGTTCTTTGGCACCCACGTTTGTTTCTACGATGGAGAAGGCTCTTTCAGCAGAGGATGTCTGCGCGATAACCAAGATTCCTGAGTCTGCGATGAGGGTGTTCATCAAGGCGCTCAACCCAGAGTTTGAGTGGGATGATTTGGCGCAGCAGTTTAAGATTGTGATATTGAGTTTGTTGCGGGAGCGTTCGGGAAGGATAGAGAGCAGACCTGCTGCTAGGATATTGAGATTACGCTGAGCTTCACGAGTTGGTAATTGGAATGAGATTTGATCTAGTTTTATTGGTCTTGGTAAATCAGGCTTTCTTATGTATAGCTCGCTCTAATGGAATGATATCTTTTAAAGCTTCTCTGCTGGAGGGTTCCTAAGTGTCTTATCAACTATGCTCATTGCTCGCAGACATTCTTCGTCTCTGAACCGCGGTGCAATAATTTGGATTGCTGTAGGTGCACCGTCTGTAGCCTCGGGAATATCTGATATCTATTAGCTACAGTAGAAGAGTCTTTTAGGTGGTGAAACTTACAATCAGGGTCGAATGGGGCCTTGGCCTTGACGTGTTCATAATCTTCAAACTTGGATGAGTTGCCAAAGGGAATGATACCAGCAGGGAACTGTCATCTTGTTAGCAGGCCCAAGTTTCTAGGTGTCGTGATGTCAACTTACATCCAAGACGTTCCACATAAGAGTATAAACAGGAACACCATAAGTATCATGAGGAATAGCCGTGGTGGCAGCTCCAGGGGCAAGAATAACATCAAGCTTGTTATCACGATACGCCTCCTGCCAGGCCTTTAGGTATTCAAAGCGAGCCTTATTCAACCGAGACATCTTAGTAGGCGTGTCCAGATCCGGAGGAACGGGGAAGTTGCCGTTGGAAAAGGGATGAACAGCGATAGCCACCGAGTTAATAAGCGGCTCCCCGATCTCGCGGGAGACGGTATCGAGATCAGGACCCATGATACTGAAGAACTGGAATCCGATTCTTGCACCAAGACCAGCGTTACGCTTAGGATCTTGAGAGAGGTAGACAAGCTTATGGCCTGCGCTTGAGAGCGCAGAAGCAGCCTTTGCTAAAGCACGTCGAACAGGTGGATGCAAAGGATATTCGGGATCTTCAACCATCACTCCAATCGTAAGCTTAGTATCCGCCTCACCGAGCTCTCTCCAAGGAATATCTGCAACAGTAGGGTCATAATTCCAAGGCCGTTGAGCAAGAGTGATCTTCATGAATAACTCAAGATCTTCGATGGAGTTGGCCATGGGTCCACCGACTGGTGCAATACCAGGGAGATGGTCCTTGGGAAAGGGATATTCTGACTGGCCTCCAAATGGAACGCGTTCGGAAGTGGGTTTGAAACCGTAGATACCGCAGCATAAAGATGGAATGCGGATGGAGCCAGCGATGTCGCTGCCGACGCCGAGAGGAGATCCCCTAAAGGCGACGAGAGCGCCCTCGCCACCGGTTGAACCACCTGCTGTGAGGCTAGTGTTGTGAGGGTTGAGGGTTCTTCCGAAGATGTTGTTCTCTGAATCTGCTGTCTAGACGCTGTCAGAGAGCAGTCAGTGTAGTATATGGTATAGCTTACCATCATTGTCTGAGGCAGGTTTGTCTTGCAGTACAAAACAGCTCCAGCGTCGAGCAACAAGTCCACGAGCGCAGAGTTGTGCTCAGGCATGGGCTGACGAAGAAACTCAACGTATCCGACGGTGGCATGATGGCCTTTTACGCAATATGAGTCCTGTTTTGTCAGTAGAGTTTCTGATGATGGAGTTGATGATGTATACCTTGAGACTAATGGGCAATCCGTGGAGTGGACCAGCCAACTTTCCGGTTGTCTTTAATTGCTCATCAAGCTCTTTAGCTCTTTGAATACCTTCCTTGAACATAATCTCAGTCAAACACGATGTCTACTTCTGTCAGTACTAGTTCCAACGGATGTCTTAGATGTACATACCAATTGTTGAGCGAGACTTGCACGCTTGGAAAACGCCACAGTAACTTCCTCCGAGGAAAGTTCTTGAGAATGTATCTTGCTCAACAGCTCAGCAGCAGTATACCGCTCCGTAATAACAATCTCCTTCTCCGTCAAAAGTCCAGACCTATGAACGGCCTTTGACTCAATAAGCTTGCTACCATTCCCATCCCCAGTATTCTTCAGTCCCTGGAGTTGTTTCTCTGGGAGGAGCCATTCTGTCGGTACAGCATCACGCTGCTTCTCGCGATGCTGGGCAGCAATGGTCTTCCAGTTGGTAGTAGTAGCAGGCATGGTGAGTGATGTGAGGATGATGAGATTTGCTGAAGAAGCGTTTATGGTCTCCGCATTGTTTATCAATGAGGAAAGAAAATAGGCAACAGATTTCCGGAGGTCTAGATCCTCTAATCTCCCCCACAATACGGATAGACTACCCCATACTGCAAGCCGAGATAGCGTCGTGGCGAGATTTGGAAGGGGTTGTTTTAGCTCCGCGGCGCATGTAATGCCCCAATTTGGCTGTTGGAGCCGCCAGCGTGTCGGCAAATGCATGCGGCATGGAAACAGGGTCTGATCTGCAGTGTCATCTGCAGTATCATCGGTATCATTTCCGTAGCAGTTACCGTATCAATCAGCGTACATATTAAACAAAAAATGATTCGTAAAGATAAAAGATGCCATGGTCTTCCAAATCAAGTATACTAGGTTTCCACAAGATCAGATCTGAGATCTAACACTCCCTGGCCCCTGTCCATCTCTTCCGAATGTCTTCACACGTTCCGTCCCCCGGAAATGACTTCTCTCCTTCCGATGCCGATATTCCTACAATGCGCATGCCGCATCTAGAGTTCATCTACCGTATCGTTGCCGAAATGGACAAAGAGGGGGTTACCGAGATTGCAGGCATTGACGGCACCTCCAAGAACAGAGTTGTCCTCCCCATCCAAGGAGGCCAAGTCAACGGCCCTCAGATAAAGGGAATCATCGTTGACAAGAGCGGTGCCGACTGGGCCGAAGTCATTAACCCCAAAAAGGTGAATACTATGCATAAAAATAAAAAGCTTATCGTTGATTAGCTAGCTAACAGGGGTATAGTCTCTTGTTCGGTTAAATGCCATGTACACGCTGCGAACTCATGATAAGGTACATATCCTTGTTAAAGCACAGGGCATCTATCGTACTGGACCTGGAGTCGAGGAGCAGGTGGGAGAGCGGGATACCGTTACGCAAGATGAGATGGAGTATTTTACGCATATTAAGTTTGAAGCCCCTGGTGATAGTTCCTACGGCTGGTTGAACAGCGTTGTCGCTATTGGGGTTATGATCATGTCCGAGGGGAGACCAATTATTGACTGTTATCGGTTGACTAATTTTCCTGGAAAGAGAGCCGCAAACTTGTAGACAAATAGATAGTTGATATAGTAACATAAAGTTCCACATCGTATCTCTAAGCTGCAGATTATGTGGGGTTGGATGGTCCCGGGAATAACTATCTTTCGGACGTGATGTGACCCAAGGACGTAATGATCTCCCTGGGCTGGGTGAGGCTGAGTCTAAAACGCCGCCGAGTTTCTAAAGGTGTGACATACCCTAGCCAAGTACGATACAGCCAATAGGACGGTGGCTGTTTGACTACGGAAAACTGTGATTCAAGTCCGTTCGCTTCAAATGAAACTTGACAGAAACCTGAGTTTTGAGATGAAAGAGAGTATGAGTAAATTGATGATACCTAAACTACCAACACCATGACCTAATCCTAATGAATTTCGATATCTTCCATACAATTCCATCCGAGTGTCATTAATCCATCGTAAAGTCCTGTCAAATACGCGACCGCTTCTCGACGAGGTTCCAATAGCGAGGTGCCAAAGCAGTACGAATCTTCTTGCCGTAGATAATCATGGGCACAAACAGGGAGGCAATAGCGAATGCAATGCAGCCACTGATGATGAACATGTTGGTAAGACCCATGGATGTCATCCAAGGAACAATTGCAAAGGTGACACCAACGGATACGGCGTTTCGCAAGAAAGCAATACCGATGAAGGCTTCAGCGACGAGCTCACGATAAGTATCAATGATGAGAGTGAAGGTGATGTCACCGTTAGCACCGAGTCCAAAGGCAAAGAATGCTCCTCCGAGGGAGGGGTAGATCCAATGCATGCCCTAAAAAATGTTAGTGAAAGCTAACAAGATGAAGGAGGTCGACTTACTCGAGCAGCTGTAGCACCAAACATGATGATTCCACCAGCCATGAAAAAGGTAGGAATGACAAGAGGATACAGTCGCATCTCAGGTTCGTAGACACCGCCATTGCGTCGTGCAAGTCGAACAACAGTCCAGTCTGCAAGAGGTCCTCCATAAATACTTCCAAAGATGTTACCAACAAACGGACCAAGGGCCATGTATCCAATACCAGCGGTATTGAAGCTATAGGGAGGAGCTGAGAAGACAATGGAGATGATCTGCATGAAGATGACAAGCCAGCAGACTCCTGAAGCAAACTGCAGAGCCGTGAACATGACGTGGGGAAGGGTAATAACATGGAAAGGCATCATGAACAAGCGAGGAAGGTTTTCGCCTGTCGTGGTGGTCAAACGCATGCACTGGCGGTATGAATTCATTGGGATGGTAGGATCAGTATGAGTACCGACGGTGACAAGATCACTGCCAATCTTGTTCTTAGAGTCGATGTCTTTGTCGGTGGGGTTCTGCTCTGCAAATGCGTCATCGTGCTCTGCCTCGCCGACCGAGAGGGGAATGTACTTTGTCTCCTCGAATGCAAAGATGAAGACGACGAAGAGAATGGTAAGGCAGATGGACAAGGTGTAGTACGACCAGCGCCAGCCTTGGTTGGCAGCTTGTGTACCGGCGGCCATGGGGGTGAGAAAAGAGCCGACCATGACGGCGGTGAAGTAGACAGCATTAGCGGATCCACGATGATGAACAAAGAAGAGGTCAGATATCTACAGCTGTCAGTAAACGGCCTTGAAGTTGAGGACATGGACTTACAGTCATCTGAACAGCCGTCTCATTGATAGCACCACCAAGACCAGTAATAACCATAGTGATGATCAACTCAGGATAGCTCTGCATTCTCGCAGTCCACCACGAAACACCGGCAAGAACAGCAGTAGAGATGATGTACGCAGAGCGACGTCCATACTTGATAGAAGGGGGTATGAAGAACAAGCAACCCATAGCTAGACCAGCTAGCTGGGCGGATTGGGCATTGGTCAACTGCTGAATGCTAACGCCCATGTCAACAGTCATCTGCTGCCAAAAGACAGTCTGGATAGAGAGATTGGTAAAGGCAGCGACCGTGACGGCGATCGACAGCCCAAAGTTGAAGAGCTTTCGCCATGTAGGCCAGTTCTACAACGCGTTAATACAAAGGTTAAGAGTTGGTGGAGGATAATGCTCACGAGAGGTTCATTGGGATCTTTGGAGGGTGTTGGCTGAAGAACGAAGCGCGACGCGTCGGTAGCTGACTCTGCTGTAAATCAATCAGTGAAATTGTCGGTGATGATGAAAAGTCATGGTGTTTTACCCAAGATCAGGCGGGCCTCTCCCGGGATGGGGACGGTGGAGGTCATGATGGGGACTTGGCTCGCTTGGAGAATTGAATATGGGGAAGAAAGTGGAGGTTTTTTGATGCTGGACTGAATCGTATGATGTGAGGAGAGAGGCAAGTACAGGACTATATATGCCTTCAATCTCAGATATCAAAAGATAGTGTACAGCCACCAACATGTAGTCTTGTTCTGCACGAGACAGACTTGATACGATAGCCGTCGGCCGTTTTCTCTCAACTCAACGTCGGCAGTGCGTCAACAATGAGTACGGGTTATAGGGGGACAGGGTCTGTGTACCGCGATTAGCTTTCATCTCCCGCTATCAACCTCTAACAATCCCTGTCCATGTGGTTCATCTGCAAATCACGAGCAAAGGCCATCTCCCCGCATTTTCACATTCCCACATAACGTTACTATAGCCGACCAAAAAAATGTTGCGGTTGATAACTAATGTTCCCGCTGACGATCTAAACTGCTTTAGGGAGCTACACGCGCGGCGCCTCCTTCGCCCCTTTTCAGCTATAAACTTCCCTCCCCAGCCCCGCAAAGTCAGATTTCGCCTCCTTTCGTACACCCACCACTTGATTCACAATCCCTGAGCGCAGCGATAGACAGACACACTATGGCCCGATCTCGTGGAGGCTGCCTGAACTGTAAAGCCCGCAAGCGAAAATGCGACCAGGCTCGCCCGGAGTGCCGCGCTTGCTCCCAAAGGGGCATGACGTGCCAGGGTTACTCGACTCCTCTCCGTTGGGTCAATGGCGTCGCTTCTAGAGGCAGATTTGCTGGCGCTTCTGTCCCCGACGCGTCATTGGTCGCGACTCAAGGGCCTGAGAGCAATCAGGATCTAATGTCGATGGATTCCGAGACTTCCTCTGCTCCTAATCATGATACGTCGAGTACCGCGTCGGGCTCGGTATCGTCGTCTGCTTTCTCACCCCAGGCTATCGTGCCGTCAGCAGACGCTCAAGACCCGAGATTCCAGAGATGTACGTATGCTCTCATTCATTTTTGTCATTTTGATACCCGAGATGGTTAGTTATGTTCTAATGTTTGTTTCGCTAGTTATGAACCATGGCCTCAATCGGCTGTACTCTACGGAAGCGAGCTCATGGATCAAACCCTTCTTTGAGCAGATGGCTTATCAGAGCCCGGCGCTGGTCATGATCGCCGGTGCGATACAGCTCTATATGGATGATGGTAAACGCGGCATGTCTGTCAAGTCGATGGAATATACTGCCTTGGCACTGCAAACGTTCCGACAAGAGCTTTCCGATCGGTATGAGAAAATGCACCTCGCGACAATATGCGCTGGCTTGCTAGTCTGTTCGCTATGTGTACGTGTTCCCTTCACCGCTTATTCCCGGCCTCGGAGCCTCGGAAATTAACACCGTGCGCGCAGCTACTGCAGACCCAACCATGGACAAAGTACCTCGAACTAATTGTCGACGTCTACGATCTCAAAACCAAACTCAGTACCGTTGGTCAAATTTCCAATGACCTCCATACCCAACATCTTCTTGAAGTTCTTGGAGTAATGGACCTTCCATCCAGCGTCATCGGTCGAGTAAATCCATCCATCGGCGTCTGGAAACTCTTCCGTTCTCTTCAAGATGGTCGCGACGAAGGCCGAGCGACCGGTATAGAAGTCGTATCGGGCATTCCCCGCTCTCTCCTCGATATCTTTGCTAGCATCGTGGACAATGATCCAGAGTACACCGAGACTCGCTTCTGGGACTGGCCGGGACAGGTAGGTGAGTCGCTGCAGTGCCACTACTGGGAATGCTGGCGCTTGGCAGGCATACTGGAAGTTCGTCGTCGACGGAGAATGGAGCGAAAGGCAAGAGGGCTCCCGGACCGAGAGGATGGCATACCGAGAAAAGGCCCAGATACAGAGGTCGTTCTATGCCGTCTCATCTCATCGATAGATGCCCTGCAAAAAGCCTTTGAAGAACCTCGCAACCAACACCTTCTTGTCCACAATGGGCTTCCGTATGCAGTCGTCAACGCTAGTCTAGAAGTTCCACTCCTCAAACAACATCCAATCTGGAAAGCAACACTCGACGATGTCAGGAAGTCATTACTTGGCACAGATTCCTTTGATCTAATCAACACCATATTTGAAATGCTCGATGAGGCTTGGGCAGATGGGACAAATAGTTTTGATATTGAGACCGCAGCTCGCTCTAGGAACCTCGAACTTGCTATTTTTTAGAAGCGTTGGGAATAATCGGCGCATGGTAAACTCATGACTCTCTCTTGTACTATGGACTACTATTTGTCGCTTGAAATAAAGGATGCAACTCGCTGGATGAGAGACTTTGTATACTCCGTACTAGGCGCCGAGTAGTCAACCGTGTAGAAAGACACAGACGCCTTGCCATTCTCAACAACATAGGTCTCGCCGGGGAGAGAGCAATCACCATTGATGCAAGCATTCACACCAGCGGCGTAAGGCTTGATGTTGGCCCAAGTAAACGTTCCCTTCTCTTTGTCGAGGACAGCTTCATTGACGTGAGCGTTTCCGGTGAATCTTGTCTGCACAAAATCCGGGTTCTGATTCTTCTTGGTCAAGACGGGAAGATTGACATTGACGCCGTAGCCGAGGGGGAGAAGAGGACCGTTCTTGGGGGATGTGGCGATGAAGTTCTCGACGAATTTGACAGAGGCTTGAGCAGCCCATGTAGCAGGGTTGGTTCGATTCTTGACCTCAAAGTAGGGGACTTCTTGGTTGCTTGCGGATATGGCAATGGCAGGAATTCCACGGTTGGTAGCAGCATATCTATACGTCGTCAGTTCTGACATATTCCCTTTGGTTGGTGGATACTCACGCAGCTCCAGCAGTACCAGATAAAGTCCACACAAAACCACCCAAGTTGGTTCCATAGTTGGGCCCAGTAACGACAAGATCAGGAACGCTAAAGTTGGCGAATTTGGGGAGGACGTAGTCCAGAGCGACGAAAGTGCAGGCAGCGGGTGTGCCGTTGTAGTACCAGATCTGGCTATCTTTTGGATCGTGTCCAACCTATGTCACGTCAGAGGTCAATTCGAAGGGTGATGCTTGAAAGAACGTACTGAAGGTGCACCCTTGGGAATCAAGTCATACTGCGATGGGGCAGTCAAGTTTCCTTCGGTGGTGAAGTCAGAAGTACCGCCTTTGCCGCTCTGCTTTGTCGCGGGGGCAACAAGCCAAACTGCAAGCATGTCAGCAATGCTTCTCAAACATAAAGAAGTAGCCTACCATTGTGACCCTTCTCCTTGAAAATGCGGTACATCTCGCGCAAGTTCCCAGAACCGAATCCATCGTCATTATTCAACAGAATGTTCAAGGCATTAGCGCCCGAAGAGAGCAGAGCTGCTCCAGCGATCAAGGAAGACAGACGCATTGTCACAGAGGTCCAGGGTATGCTGTTGGTGTCGTAATAACGCCTCAGTGCCAAAACAAGAGAGGAAGTGCCCAAAGCAATCAATTGAGCGATCTCGACGATCTTTTATGTAGACAAATCCAACGGAGAGCGGCCATGTCCGTTATCGCATTGCCAAGCCTTCAAAAGTTCCCTTGTCTATCATTATAGTATCTATCGCTCGCGCGCTCTCCTTCCAAAAGTGGGCAAGGCGAGAAGACGATGAATCTGGGTGCAGATACTGCACTATCAATTCTTCTCATGTTTTATTAGACGTCGAGATAATCAGCTAGTAGAGCTTATCAAGCGCTGGTTATCGCACGCGGGGTTGGCAGCCAACCATGTGATAGACAAGGCTACCCGGATATTACGTCGACAAAAGATCCTGGTTTTTCAGTAGAGGAACAATAATTGTCCGTCAAGGTTTGATATGCTTATTCGCTAGCTTGGTTTATGCTACAGGAGACTAAAGATCATGGCGCCAACACCAAGGAACACAGCAGCCCCGAACCCTCCCACTCGCGATGCTGTGTTCTCGTCCTCTTCCTCGGCCACTTCTAGCTTCAACTCGGGGTTGCGACTACCCCGAGCAACCTTGGGAGCAATACATAACAACTTGCTGTCAGTAACATCACGTCTCGATACCATCATGAACATTGGAATGGTCTGCTGCACTCTGACATCATACGAATCGAAATCGTCGTAGTCTTTATCACCTAGGTCCCCTGACCAGATATAGGTGCCGTACGTCATGTGGCTATCTGGAATATCGAGATCTGGCACCTTGTCGACTGTACAGCGCGCCGTGGAGAAGTTGCGCGGCGGGACTGAGCGGAAGTAAATAGTTAGCTACCTTGTATAGTCAAGAATCAGAGGAGGCTTAAAATTACAGATTATTGCGGAATAAATGTGCATCTCGCACTCTTGGCTGAGGTTAAGGTCATTACGACCAGGACAGTTTCTACCAGTACCGAGCGAAAAAGTCAAGTTCTGGAATTCTTCGATACATTGGTCGCTCATGACGCCTTTGCACGATTCATCCGCATCATCTGGATCTTCAGAGGTTTTGTTGAATCCTTTAAGCATATATGGACAAACCTCGGTAGTCTTGCCATCGAGAGTCCCAACAAGATGTCGAGGGACACTTATGAATGCCTTGAGCCACTGCGTGGAGTGGCTGTTAACGACTGTCCGGTTTCGGTCACGTTTGTCGGTTACGGTAGCGCTGATGTACCATGAATCCTCTTCGCCCCAGAATTTGACGGGCAGCGTGCCCGAAGCGTTGAACATGACTCCTTCGTCGACGTCTATGATCTCCCTAGGGCAGTCTTTCGGAAACGTCGAATTCCTGGCGAGGCATGTCCCCAAAAGGTATAATCATACAAGGGCGAACATTCTAAACATTTTGTAAATTTAACCAGCAATGCCAGACTGATAATTGAAGTGAAGTCGTACGCCCTCAGGGATGAGATGGACTGATAAAATCCTTCATATTTTGGCCCCCAACTATATGACTTCATTGCAATTCCCGGAGTTTTCCTGTTCAGGAATCCTTCACAATGCAAATCTGTTGCTCAGCCCGTTATCAAAGAGCCAAGGCGGCGCAAGTTGAGCCAAGACATGCTAATTGATGATCATCGCTCAAAATCTCCGGTATTTCTGGAGAATTGACATGTTGGTTGGAAGAATGACGTATTGCTACATATCAGCTTTGACGAATGGCAGTTTATCCGCTACGTGTGAGGAAGATAATTTGGGGGCCCTTCATGCCTTGGACCTCTGTTGACTTTAAGCTGATTCTGATTGTCGGGAATTAATATGTTGGTGGTTTACAGGCTTTATAACTAGTTAAATTATAAAGTATTATATAGAGCTTAACATGGAGAAGAGCAATAAAATCAAGTCTGTATCTCCAATATCCACTTAATTGCCTCAATTAAATCCTCATCACTTTTCGTAGCACTTGGTAAAGGAAGGTTCATAAAGGCATGCGGTAAGCCTGCGTAAACACTCAATCTAACTGGGACTCTAACCTGTAGTTAGCGAAAATGCCCTCCAGCCAATAGTCTGCATATTCACTTACCCTGCCTTCTGCAGTCTCTCAGCGTATGCGAATCCGTCGTCTCGAAGGGGGTCAGCTCCGGCAACCTGGATATAAGCCGGCGGCAATCCCGAAAAATCTTTTGCCAGAAGCGGAGAAATGCGTATGTCCTCTGGAGGGGCTCCGTAGTAGCCAAGACACTGGGGGACCGCTGCAGCCGGTAGTATAGGTGCATTGGCGTTTTCAGTGTAGCTGGAGAAGTTAAACTCACGGGGTAGGGCATCTGTGTGTACGACTAGAGGAACGCGCAGTATCTGGCCGCGAAATGCAATGTTTCCGACGCTTCGGGCTCTCTGTGCGAGAATAGCTGCCTTGTACGAGTTAGGACTTGTGCAACGGGACTGAAATGTAGAAGGGAGACACATACTATGTTTCCACCGGCACTGAGGCCACCTATGATGATCTTATCACTGGCACCTCCCAAGGATTCAACATTATTGAAAACCTGTTCTTCATTAACAGTCTGTTATGATAGTAGCATGGAAGACTTACCCAGAGCACCCCTTGCCAAACATCCTCCAGGCCAATCGGGAAGGGGTTCTCGGGTGCTCTTAAAGAAGTGTGAGCATAGAGTTTGTTTTGAGTTAAGAAGATGGAGGCCTTACTTGCGGTAGTCCACACTGACGACAATCACGCCTGCAGAGCTACACATAGTTCGGCAGACCTTGTCCTCTGCATCCAAGTCTCCAATGGTCCACCCTCCGCCATGGACGCTGTTTGCCGATCAGCATGAGAATAAACTTATCTTATTCTTCTTTCTTACTATATGACAACTGGAAGAGGCTCGGATCTATCATCAGGGGTGTAAAGGCGCAGCTGATTGGTAGCGCCCTGGTGACCTGGGACCTCAACGTCTCTGATGGAAAACCCAACAGGAGGGGTATCATCCTTTGGGAATTTTATGTGAAGGCGAAGTTCCTGGGGGGTTCCAAGTAGCGGAGGAACTGGAAACTGTTTCTCGAACTAGCATTGTGTTTTAGTGATATGAAAAGATGACGTGGAGTTGAAAGTGCATACTGCTTCCCATTCGGGA
Organism: Fusarium sp. NRRL 25184; assembly: GCA_013755755.1. Taxonomy (NCBI): domain Eukaryota; kingdom Fungi; phylum Ascomycota; class Sordariomycetes; order Hypocreales; family Nectriaceae; genus Fusarium; species Fusarium sp. NRRL 25184. Next base: position 14,248 of record JABSSZ010000068.1, on the reverse strand, counting down.
TGAATCGTTGCAAGTCCGGGCTCACGGATAATAGGTTCCGACATTGTTAAACTCTATAGCCAGGGAAAGTCAATATTTGCAGAGTAAAGGGAGTATAGAGAGAGTGTGAGTTCATACGCAATTGCAACCTGGCTCTACAGGTAACGCCCAGGCAAGTCGACCCTGATATATTTAAAGGCTACTCCGCGGATGTCAAGCCGGGGAATGAGCACGGCACTTACAGTACGATAAATCTTTGTTCCGGGCGCTAGCAGTCGCGTCGTGTCTTGTGACGCTCTCCCAAGTACGTTAGTTTGTGGGGGATTTTTATGCCGAGGCATACTACTCCGTAGGTGGTCTAGCTTTCCCCAGATCGAGTCAGAAAAAGTGAGGTCAGTGAATACAACGCACGTTATTGGTCTTTTTGGAGATCGGGGAAAGAATAGCCGTGTCTTGTACGGTCTATTTGCCAGGTCAAAACATGATCTTTCATCGGTAATTGATGTCTCTGTGAGTCAGAAAATTCCGTGTCGTTGCCAGCAGGGCCCAGCTGTGTTCAACAGTAGATAGTCTTCATCTTTAGTAACGAATTGAATGAAACATTGTAAATAACCCTATATATACCTTCATCTCTATGCCAGTCATATTCTCAAATCAATTGACAACACCTACTATTATTTTACAAGCTCCATCTCATTCACCATGGGCAGCATCGAAGAAACCAACGGCGAAGCCAACTCACCCTTCTTGATTCCAGGACTCAAGTTCTTCACGGACCCCGAGTCGAAAAATCGTCCTGGAAACCTGTTTTCCGAGAAACTTCACTCTGACTACCATAACAATCCAGAGACTGGATACCATATTCCTTTCACGTCCATTGGGGACCCTGGAAACAGGAGACTCAAAGTCATCACAATCGGGGCCGGTCTATCTGGTGTTATGGCAGCTTACAACATCGAGAAGCATTGTACTAATGTGGATCATGTTATATACGAGAAGAACCCATCAGTCGGTGGAACTTGGGTACGACTTTTCTTTTCTCTTGTTGAATTCGCTGATTAGCTGACAAGATGTTTCATAGTACCAAAACCATTATCCCAATGCCGCATGCGATGCCCCTACCTGTACATATCAGTTCAACTTTGCTGTCGACCCCGGTATGATTTCCCCGTATCTTGATAGATGATTCAGCAAGCAAGTCAACAGAGACTGTGTGGACCTAACATTTCTACAGAGTGGGAGAAGTATCTGTCAGGATCTGGCTATCTACGCGATTATATAACTAAAGTTGTCAAGAAGCTCGACCTTGAGAAGTACATGACTTTCAACTCGAGAGTGATTGAAGCCCGTTTCGACGATAACAAAGGCACATGGGATGTCAAGATTGAGCAGACGGCTAGCGACGGGAGCAAGAAGATCTTCACCGACGACTGCGACCTCCTCCTAGGCGCAATAGGTCTCTTGGATCGTTGGGAGTACCCAAAGATCCCTGGCCTCGAGTCGTTCAAGGGCCGAGTAATTCACTCGGCCGATAGGATACAGTAAGACCCCCAATCCTTCACGTCTTCAAGAAAATGTCTTACTAAGACTTCGGTTGCTTCACAGGTGGGAACAGTACACCAAAGATAAGTGGGAAAATGATGAAATCGCTGTTATCGGTTCAGGAGCAAGCGCGTATCAGGTTGTACCGGGCATGCAGCCTTACGCCAAGAAAGTACACAGCTTTCTGCGCACTCCGGCGTGGTTTTTTGCCCATTCCACTGATGTTGGTGGAGACACTAGACCACAGGATTATACATGTCAGTACCATATGATATCAAAGTCCATTGCTGGACTTACGTGGCTGACCATTGATTTCTGGAGCTAGATACCGAAGAGGAGAAGGCCCTCTTCAGAAAGGACCACGGCGCTATGCTCAAGCACGCAAAGGCCAACGAGAGTGTTTTGATGATGGTTTGTTCTCTTCTGCCTTGAGCTTACGAATGTCGACTGATACAGTGCAGATGCAGCATATGATGGTGAAGCACGGCCCTGCGTATCATCAGGCCCGAAAGGTACGTCACAGCTGGTGATCTGCTAAAGCCATCATCTGATCATGTTTTTTCCCATTTAAGACTTTGACGGAGCGAACTCGCAAGTGGATCAAAGATGACGAGTTGTTTGAGAAGATCATTCCTACTTGGAGTCCAGGCTGCCGCCGAATCACTCCTGGCGACCCATTTATGGTAGCGTAAGTACATCCCATCAACAACATACTGTAAAATATATCTTACAGAGATCTCCTAGTATCCAAAAGCCCAACGTTGATGTCCATTTCACGGGCATCTCCCGAGTTGACGAAAATGGAGTCTTTGGTGACGATGGCACCTACACCGCGTGCGACACCATCGTATGTGCCACTGGTTTTGGTACGTGACAATTTCTAGTTGAAGGCATGGTCTTTAATTCTTGAAAACAGACGTGTCTTATCGACCTCCTTTCCCCTTGATCGGGTTGGACGGCTACGACCTTCGCGAAGAGTGGCATAGTATCCCAGCGGGCTATATGGGTGTAGGTGTTCTGGAACTCCAATATGGAGACTGCTAGCTGACTGCCTTAGGTGATGGCGCCCAAGATACCGAATTACCTGAGTAAGCCTACGGTGGAAACTCAAACCAAGTACTATTTCTAACGTGCGCCAGTGTTTGTCGGTCCGAACTGCCCAGTAGAGAATGGAAGCATCACTGGTTTGTAGAATTTACTCACTAGACAACATGCACTCACACCGTCACAGGTCTCCTCGAAGCAATTACCAGCTACACCGTCAAGGTAATCAAGAAGATGCAGCGAGACAACATCAAGTATTTTGTCCCCCGCCAGGACGTTACCGATGAGTTCAACGACCACGCTCAATCGTGGTTCAAAGGCACCGTATGGGAGGAGAACTGCAACGCCTGGTGTAGGTTACACAGCACGCACAAGTCAATTGACGCTAACCCTTGAGTAGATAAGAACAGAAAAACAGGACGCGTAGATGCTATTTGGCCAGGAAGTGCTCTTCACTTCCGAGACGCTATCGAAGATCCTCGCTGGGAGGACATGGAGATCAAGTATCATTCGGTAAACATGGACCTGTACAATTGATTGATGGCTCTTGCTAATTTCTTCTGTTTTAGAAGCGGAATCGATTCCAGTATCTGGGATATGGATTCGCCCCGGTTGACCTGACCACTTCTCCTGATGCGGACCGAAGCCCATACCTCAAGCTAGAGAACCTCGATCCTCGTTTCTACGAATAGGTACCAAGCGCAGGTTGAAGACCTTGGACAAGAGGCCATGGGGCCTGTAAACGGCGTAGTTCTTTGTAGTTGAGGTAGCCAAATTGAAGTCATTACAAGACAGTGATCAAATAGTACCAAGGATATATGAACGTGTAGCCAACTTCGTGAACGCTGGTCAACTTATATCAATTACTATACCGGCGCATAGCATTTGAGCCCAACATCCGCGTCTTGGCGTATACTGACCGAAGATGAGCACAGTATGTCGGAATCTAGAAGTTCCGCGATCCACACATTTAACCTTGGTACAATGTGTGGGGAGGCTTCGGCACTAACTAATATGACTAGCCCCTCCCCAGATTTCCCCAGATTTCCCCGCCTCTCTTTCACTCCCGTCCATCAGGTCGCAAGATCTCAATCTTTCATTCTAAACAAATCACCGTCTCCTTGCAAACGCAATGGCAAGCAGAACCTTGATAAATGACCGCAAGTCCAGAAAGCGAGAGCTGGATCGTAAATCGCAGCGATTAGCCCGTCAGCGAACAAAAAGTCGCATGGCACATCTCGAAACATTGGTGGCGAATTTTCAAGAAGCAGACTCGGACGCTCGCTTCTCCTCTCTGGTTGAACGACTCTCCGAGTTGACCAGTGAGAGAGATAGACTCAGGGGGCTTTTGGAGTCTCTTGACTTTACCATCCGTAGTCACCTTGACGAGACCCCCGCAACGAAGCCCGCCGTTCCATCCCCTGCGGTCTGCAAAGATGGTTCAGCACAGACTCAGCAGAGGGGGCCAGATATTCCAGACTCTCTGGAAGGAGACTTCTTTCCATTGAGTTCTTCTGGGATTGAGAATGTCGACAGTGCTGCATCAATGAATAGTAACGATGGGGCTCAGGCCTGGCACGGCCCAGAGTCCCTGGACCTAGATCCTTTTCTGTTTCAGCTACCTCCTCTATCCCAGGACTTCTTCAACATCACTCCTCCACAAACTGCCCTACCAGAATGTGAATGTATGCTCGGGGCGTCGTACGACACCGGCACGACGCTCAGCATCTGGCGCCAACTCAATGATCTCTACCAACCATTGGCCCACATAGACCTCGCAGCGGAGGACCAGGAGAGCGAAGACTCCATTATTCGCGCCGTGCTATACGGGTGGAATAGTATCGGTGCAACGGGACGAGCGCTAACCACCTGCCGTACGCTTCGCAGCGTAGACGAGCTTCCCTGGGTCAAGTCCAAACCTGTCGACCGACTTGCTATCCTGAGCTTGATGCGCCTGATGCTGGTAAGCCAGAACAGCACAAGAAAAGCCGAGCTACCACGTTGGCTCCAAGCCAGGTAAGTGCCCTCCCCCGTCTGTGAGTTTCACGTCCAACACTGACTTTGCCCCCAGGCCATCTCAGAACCTTCCCCATGCAATCGCCATCGACTTTGTCTTCTGGTGAGAGACCACTTCTTTATTTTCGCTATAGCTAATAGAAATCCCAGGCCTGGTGTACGAGAGCGGTTGGTGTTCTCAGAGCATGAATACTGTAAAGACTCTTTTTGGCGCACTGCATTTTCGAATACGAGGCTAAGGTGGCCGCTTGGACTGTCTGATGCCTATGTCGAGAACTCGGTGACTGGTAATCTGCACTTTTCGCCTTACTTTCGCATGTTTATTCGGGATCTGGGGAATTGGACTGTCTCATCTGAGTTTTTACAACAATATCCGGAGCTACACAATGATTTTAAAGGATATTGAGCCTGTGAGAAAAGGTACAATGATATAGTAGAATAAGTAGTAGGCTTCAGCTCTTGGTTAAAGCAAAGCTGAAAGTCATCTTTAAAGACCATTCCGCTATCGGTTATCCGCTTCTTCATGAGTGTGCTTTCTTTGGCTGTTCAGAAGCTCTGCGGTCGATTGAACAGATCAAAGTCTGTATATCGACCTTCCTGGGAGAGTTCTCTCGTTCTCATCGCGAAACTGTCTGATTCGATGTCCAAGGCTTGCGGGATGATGGGCAGCGTCCTCTTCAGCAGCCCCAGAGAATGCTCCAGCAGAAACCTAACCATCCATCCGTCCAGCTTGTGACTTTCCGTCGACAAGAGGCATGTCTTCTGGAAAGTCATCAACCTGTTTATCTAGCACATGTCAGCGGTATATATGGAGCAGCAGACCTTGGTCTCACCATTGCTTCAGTTGCTGGCCAGTACTGTCGAAGTTCGATCAACGCTTCAAAATTCGTGTTCAATTCTTGTCGCGCTTTCGGGATATCCTCTGGCTCGCCTAACAAAAGCGTGTGTAGAAGAACAGCAGACGCTACGGTAGTCATGTGTCCAACGGTCGGGTAGTTCTGCTGACATCCACTCATCTGTCGGGAGGTGTGTAATAAACTGCTGAAAGACGAAGCGTGGGATTTACACAGCGCTATGTGATCTTCCTGTCCCAGGTATGATTGCTCTTTAGTCTCGAGCGAGTTGAAGTATACCAGTGCGGATAGGTGGTGGAATACCAGATGAAGAGCGATAAAATGTCCGCCTAGATCGTTCTGTTGGTGGCTGTAGATATTCTGTATCGTCATCTGCATGTTTTCTGGTAGGTTGGTCCTCCATGATTCGAGCTTCTGGCCGATGAGTTTTATGGCATCACATTTGACCTTTGGTACCATGTCTCCCTTGGCCATAGCGCGGTTCAAGCCTTGAATCTCACCAAAGTGTTGGATTAAGGTCACCATATGCGCAAAAATACCGGGAGTTCGATTGGAAATTTGGAGCAAGGACGAAGGGGGGCCGAGGCGTTTGAAAGACATTTCATCCATAGGCAGAGGAGATGAATCAGGACAGCGAGGGTTATCCAAATATCGGGGTATGCCAAGGCCAAAGGAGCACCAACGATCCAGTATGTAAAGCGACCACCAAGTTCTAAGAGCTGTCTCACTCCCGATATTTGGAGCATCGGCCGAAAAGTTGAGCTGAAGAACCTCAGCCATACCAATCGCAATTCCTGCAACGCATTAGCAAGGCTCATCGCAGAGCAAATGAACTCACGAAGGAACAGTGTCTCTGAAGAAGTCTGGCAGTTCCCAGCACTAAGAAGTGATAAAAGAATACAGGTCTGCACATTCTCAATACTAACATTCTCAAGATCTGCTTGCACCAGCTTCTTTGCCTGCTTCATCAACGGATCCTCCAAGGCGCGGTGCTCAGACTTGGGCGAGAACTTTGAGCCCAGGGCACATATAGAATAGAGCAAGGCATTGCCAATTTCTTTTCTGCGAACTTGTCCTCGAAGCGTTTCTTGGTGGAAAATACTATGGGGTCGGCCGTCAAGATGCGTTAGGTAAGACTCCACAAACTCGATAGCCAGCTCAGCAGTCAAATCTGGGAGTGATTCGTGGTTTTCTTTGGGTGCAGATGTAGTTTGCGAGCTGACGTGCGAGGAGCAGGCTAGGTTCTTGCGCTGACAGTTGGTACACGGCGAATCGATCGTCCGCTTTACACACCGCCTCTTGGCCTCTCTACATTGAAGACAAGATGTTGCTTTCATTGCTGAGTCGGATTAATAATGTCTTTTCGTGGGATCAAATGGTTGAGACTGGGTAGTTGAGCGGATGATGGCGATTGTTGATAACCAACCAATCGCCGCTTTGGCTGCCCGAAAGTCGCCGAGCAGGCTGCGGCCCCGCTTGCGGAGTGTTGAAGCTATGATTCGTCAGAGAATCTGAAGTCGGAGACACTTGAACTGGGATTCTGAGCGCTGCTAAGGAGAAGGTACTCTACCGCGCTGGTTTGCAGCGGAAATACTCGAGATTCAACATAGGGACAAAACGGAGTTTGTCGCTGCGCAATACCACTTCACTGTTGAAACGATGCCAGGTTAGATGTAATATTAAGTATTTAAAGCCTCTACTTTCTCTCTTGAATCCAGCCAACAGTTTGTACAGAAGCAGTCACTTCCATCATCCCAATCATTGCTTGAATACCACATCACCGTATCACTCTTCATCATGTCAAACCTTCTCGAACCAATCACCATAGGAGGCAAAATCTCCCTCAGGAACCGTATCGTCATGGGTTCAATGACCCGTAACCGCTGCATCGACGATAACAAACCTGGCCCAGCCCAAATCAAGTACTACGCCGATAGAGCCAAGTACGGCACTGGTCTCATCGTCACTGAAGGCACTTTTGTCGATTGGACTGGCTGCGACTGGAAACACGCTCCTTTCATGGTCACCCAAGAGCATTGTGATGCGTGGCGAAAAGTCACCGATGCAGTACATGATGTTGGGGGAAGATCTTCTTTCAGGCCTGGCATGCTGGGAGGTGTCAGCATGATCAGATGCCTGTTATGAAAGAGAAGGGCGGGAGGGTTCTGGCCCCTTCTGCTATTAGGGCTGATGCCGGGAAATATCGAGATTTGCCTGGGATGCCTGTGAGTTTGTTCTGGGTCTGATGAATGAAGGCTGATTGAGAATAGGGACATACGGACAATATCGAGGTCATTACAGATGTTAAGTCTGTTGTTGATACTTACAGACGAAGCTGTGAGCTAGCTAAATCGGCTGGTTTTGATGGAGTCGAGCTTCTGGCCCAAGGGTAGGATAAAACATATCGATCGGTGGTCAATTGCTAACTCACATCACAGCGGCTATCTGCCTCAACAGTTTCTCAGCAGGTCAGCCATGCCAATCTTGTCAGTACCATTTTAGTACTGACTATATAGCCGTGCGAATCACCGTACCGACGAGTATGGTGGTTCAGTCGAAAACAGATGCCGCTTCATCCTTGAACTCGTCGATGCAATCGCCGCCGTCTTCAACGGACCCGAGTATATCTGCGTCAAAATTAACCCTACAGACCACCTCAACGACTCTATTGTCGATTTTGATGAAATGAAAGAGACTTATACGTATCTCATCACCGAGCTTGTCAAACGAAAAGTTGGTATCATCAACCTTGGCCGTCGTGGTGCCGAAACGTCCGCCGGTTCAGGAGAATTCTTTGGTCCTCTCCCTCGCCCTGGAGGTTATCACCTCCCTCGTGGCTATGACCCTGTTCTTGACTTTGGGAAGCTCGTCAAGTTTCCTGGTAGTCCGACTTTGCTTATGGCCAATCATGATTATACTGTTGAAGCAGCTGACGCTCTTGTTGGGGCGGGCAAACTCGACATGATTACGTTTGCGAGAGCTTTTATCCACAATCCGGTGAGTAGTCCAACATTGACATGTTCTATTTCTGACTGGTTGGAAAGGATCTTGTTCCTCGTATCATTCACGGAGTGCCACTCGCCACGAACGATAGAGGCTCTTGGGTTTATTATGGGCTGGACAAGACACCAGACGAGGGTTACAATGATTGGCCAGTAGCCTCAACCACATAGGCGTCACTAGAGCAAGCAATAGGCAGTCACTAGGAGCAAATTTCAGGTAGAGACAGATATATGAGCAATATGTGCATTGTTTCATTCAAATGAATGTGACTTGATAATATACGAGCAGATAACTATGTACAGATGAATGAGTGTCATGGATGAATCACCATGATAATCCCATTTGCAACGCAAAACTGGGTGTCCAGCATCCACGTCGGTGCAAAAGCCAGAGGAAGGAAAAGCAGTGCTAGCACTTGTTCTCAATCCACTTACTTCTTGAGGGTGAGCAGACCAGGGCGGTAAGGAAGAGAGTTGTAGTCGCCACCGGAGCTGGGGTTGCGGCCCTGGTAGAGGAGCTGGAGGTTGCAAGGGTCGACGGGGAAGGTCTGGTCGTTGCTGGTTCGGATCAGCTCTCCGTGGCTGATGTCGTTGGTCCAGGTGGCACCACTGTTAGCCTTGCCGGCGAAGGGGTTGGACTCTGTGGCAGCGTTGGGGGTCCACTGGCCATCGAGGCTGTTGGCAGTGAAGGAGCGGAAGAATCGTCCGCCGCTACCCATGGCCTCGACAATCATGAGGTACTTGTTCAGTCCCTTGAGGGAGTAGACCTGCACGGCCTCAAAGAGGTTGGCCTTGGAGTCCTGCAGGATGACCTGCGAGGCGGAACCGAAGCTACCGGGGAAGTTGCCAATGGGCATGCTGGCGCGGTAGATGGAGCCGTTGTCACCGGCGAAGAACAGGTACATGTTCTTGCTGTCTCCAATGACGGTCTGGTCGATGGGACCAGTGTCCGAGTTGGCGATGTTGCCGGTGAAGAGAGGCTGAGCAGCAGACCAGCTGTTCACATTGGAAGGGTTGGTGGAAGTTCTGTACGAGAACTTGGTGGGACCCCACTGGTGAGCCAGGATCCAGATGTTCTTGGGCGCGAAGAAGAACAGAGTAGGGGCTACGGCGGCAAAGGGCGTGCCGGTCTGCGTGGCAGAGCCGAGCGAGTTGATGTTGGAGACGGGGCTGAAGGCCATGGAGCCATAGGCGCCGTTGCCGTAGTTGGTGGCGTAGACGAGCTGGCCGCCGTTGTAGGGAGCGACGGTGAAGTCCTTGAGGGAGACCCAGGGGGACTTGGGCTGGGCGAGAGCACCGCTGGAAGTCCACTTGTAGCTGGTGGGGAGAGCGCACTGGGCTGAGACGTCGCCGACGTAGGCGAGGAGCAGCAGACCTGTAGAGACCAGGCTGAGATCGTTGGAGAGGAACTTCATGGTGATGGTTGGAGGAGATGAGATGAGGTTGTGATGATACAAAAAAAAAAAAAAAAAGACTGATCGACGAGGAAGAAGTCAGTGTATTATATATGAAATAGTAGATGGACTATGCATGGCGAGACGGCCCTTAATTTGTATGGGGATCATTCGTTGCTGGGGAATGATCGAGCTGGCATTGGAGGAGAAACTATCATGTATCCACTGGAATACACCGATACAACCCAGTCTTGTTCTAGATCATCCGAACAATGACCCAAACAAGGTTCGATCGAGGGGTGCTGAACGAGTGTGAACGAGCTGTGTTCCTTTTGGAACCACGGAGACGGATCCGAGTGTTTACTGCTTTGGGGTTAGCTCGATCGAGCCCAGGTACACTTTGCTTACGCTAATTTAACCAGAAGGGAAAAGTACCTTTGCCTTCCTGTGGTGCGAGTCAGCTCTACTGTACGTGCGTTTGCCTGAAGCTGAAGCAGTGACGAATACACATACACATTGTTTTCTGCGTTTTTCTATTTCGAGAGTATAAACTTTCTTGTTTGGGTCCTGCATTGCGTGGGAGAAACGTGACGAAGCGGTAGACACGGCATGTTTCTCGGCTTCATCTAAACTAAACAGAATCGATTTGCCAAGCTGAATCATAGTGGGTTTCATCTTGGCAGGCCTGGTTTCAGCCTCCACTTTGAGCCTTCCCGCGGGATACGAGCACCACATGATGTCCTTTTTCCCAAATGGAGTCATTACTATGAACAGTCTAGTTCACGATGCCATGTGGCGAGCAAATGTGTATGCACCCCAGGAACCCAGCTGCCCAGGAAAAAAAACATGCAGCACGACACGATATTGGCGCACCTATAGAATTGCACCGTTCACCGTCTTGGTCGGTAAATCCAGTCAACACCCCAGATTCGTCCCTGGAAAACGACCCCAGCCGGCAAAGGCTTGATTAGGCTAAAGGGCATCGCGGTCAACGATTGTCATATATTACTAGCGTGCCAGTAGAATTAACTACTGCTATGTTGTTTCACACGCAGTCTGTTATTCCGCCTATCAGACTCAACTTGGTATTTAACAGCAGAGCAATATTGTATTTTAGCCAGATTCGGTGTAAGCGGGCGAATTAAACTATGCACAGGAAATAGGGAATAGCAACTACAGAATGCGGGGGATGAATGCGGAGTGCATATAGCGTTCTAAGTCAAAAGACATGATGAACTTGGAAGTGTTTGTTGAGGATGGGAATTTCGGCGGTGAGGGCAAGGGGGATTGAGCAAGATGACTTCGGATAAGGCTGAATGTTTTCCCACGGAACTCGGCTTCTTTTCATGTTTGATGTTAAATGTCAATGCGAGAGCAATGTGGGCTTGTCATAGCGTGATGGGCGTCCCCTTGAAACGCCAAGTAATATCCGATTCCTGGAAGAGATAAGATAGGGTAACCAAAAGGGGGAATGGAAGCGAGACGTCATCCTGATAAGATAAGGGAAATGAAGTCATTGAAGCTCACCCTATACATGAAGAATATTTATTTTTTAATTAACAACACACAATTATGGCTTAACCTTGATATTAGTAGAGAATGATAACAAGGTTTTAAACAGTTCATTATATCCTATAGTTAAACAAAGATACATGGCTCTCCCAAGTCTTGAACTTTGTATATCTAGCAAATCCCTGATTTCTGAAGTTCATCTCTGACAATTCAAGCCACAGAGTTAAACATTGCTAGGTCAAGTGAGCCATTACACAATAACGACTATAAAAAAGTTATATTCTAGGACACATATCTAGTATACATCTATTCTAAGCAATCTATGCATTCGTCATATGATCCTTGATCCAATTCTCCTTTTCTATCCGTAACGATCTCTGCCCCCATTTAATAGTCATCCACGCCCCAGTCGCTCCCCAAACAGACGGAACCGCCCATCCCAGCGTATATCCAACCTCAACAGGCAACACCCAAGCCAAAACGATCAGAACAATGCTCACTACCGACCCAGAAATCGCCCAAGCCCAGAGCATCTCAACAAGCATCCTTCTAAACCTTGGCGACGCGTTGTATCGCGCCATAGCAGCCTCTCTATACTCCTTGCCGCCACCTCCGTCACAAGCTGTGATATCCTCCATGATTGTGAATGTGAGGGGAGGATACTTGTCGCCGATGACGTGGGAGCTTAAGCGGTGCCAGCGAAGTCTCCAGCCGAAGTGATATGCTATCCCGGTCCAGATCATGTATGATGTTACCATTAGTATACCAACCGGCATGATGATACTCAAACCCCTCATCATCGGCGGATCAGGTATACTGAACCCAATCATAAGCGCCGTCATGACAAAGTACGGCGGACCGAGTACAAGATGCACCGTATCGAAACTCCATCGTCCCGCACCGTTGAGAGGACGATAAGTATCGCGCTTCAACGCAAGTCGTAAACCGCGAAGACCATACTCTCCACCTGATATAAACCCAAACATTGCCGTGATGATAGCAAACATAGCGCCCGGACGTAAATCGGTGAGATTTGAGATTGTGAAGTAAAAGATAATCGGAATGAGCGTGCACTCTGTTAGGATAAGGAACCAGAACAAAAAGATCATGAGCTTGTGCTCGTGGAGGTTATACGGTAGAGGTGGAGGACCGCGCGCGATAGTATCGGGCTGTTTATTTTTGCTCGGCGTGCTCGGAGTAGACGAGAGCGTTATATTCTCTGTACCTGACACATTATTCGATGTTGTCGCCATTATGAGAAAAACTGGCGCGCATAAGCTTAAAAATAAGCTTATTTTACAAAAATACTACAGAGGAGACAAAAAGCACCATTAAATCACTCAGGGGCATTCACTCTGTTTTATTCTAGTGATTAGTGGCTATGGCGTACGTCAGTGGCAAAAGTTTAGTGGCAGACAAGTGCGTCAGAACGGTCTTGGTATTGAAAGAGTCGGGGGCGGGTGATGATGCTATTTTTGCTTGGCGTGAGCGCTGAGGATGCAATGCCAAGGGATGAGAAAACAAGATTGGTTGACAAGAGAGGCTTGGTGAGAGGAGAGCGTTGGTGATAGGAGATTTAAATCCGAGGATGTAACGTCTAATGAAAGAGAATTGGATCGATGGACTGCTTTTGGTCTTTGGTTTCGTCTTTTCTCGAGTGTTTCGTACTCGTTCCTGAGATGGTGTTGAAGCGTTTGCCATTGTGGGATGATCACGACTCCAAAGCGGGTGTCATCCAATCCGAAGACACGGCTACCCACAAAGCCAAAGGTTTGCTGTTAAATGCCATTTAAACTGATTGCACTAAAGAGTGAGGAGATATGATACTGATAACGCATCATTGGCACACGTAACTACCGGCGTTGGCACCAGCGTCTTATTGCCGACCCGGACGTCCGGACAGACAAGGGTGATAATCAGACCATACCTCCGCATCTTCCGGGCCACTCATCTATAGCAGACACACCAATGCCGAACTCGGAACGAGCCATAATAATGCTTCAAGCGGCGGCTTTAATTGTGGATCAAGATAATATCTGAGCTGACCCTCGTGAGGGCAGCAAATATCGTGCTGTACCCGTACCAGAAGACGAGGCATAACACCGAGGACAATAATACTCCGTAGGGATCGGGCAACACATACAATAACGCCGCCCGAACGCGAGAGCGGTAAGACCGAAAGCTTATTCTTTCGCGAGCTTCGCGAGCTCGAATGCGATGCGATAGGTGGAGGAACACTGCCCCCTACACGTCGTGAGTAATGTCAATGCATACAGTTGTCTTCGGAATGAATTATCCATCGAGCGTGGACATGGATAACGATGTGATCTAAACGCGACCTTGACATGATCGTCTTACAGCTGAGAAAGTACATGCATAACAGAGCATCACAGAGACCAGACATCTTCGAACCAAAACAAAACATGGGTATTCGTGTACTGTTCTAACCTAACTCCCCCCTTCAGAAACCTAGTCCCTCCTCCTCTTCAGCTCGTCACCAGATCCGGATAATACCTCTTGAGACTACTATCCAGCATCCGTATCCCCACCGGCTTGACGAGGTAATTATCCGCACCCGCCTTACTCGCCGCCTCCCTATCCATCTGGCTATCCTGCCCCGTGACGATAAACAGCACCGCTTTGCTCGTCTTCTCCAGCGCTCTGATCTGCCGCGTAGCGCTGATACCGTCGCAGACCGGCATCTGGAGATCCATGAGGATGAGGTCGATCGGTGAGGAGGTCTGCTGCTTCTTGAACAGCTCTACTGCCTGGTGCCCGTCTATGGCGCTTAGGTAGGGAAGGCCGCGCTTCTTGCAGTACATTTCTAGGATGCGCAGGTTGACTGCGTTGTCGTCTACGATGAGGGTCATGGGTTTTGAGGTGGTGGGGGGAATGAGGGGGAGGA
>JABSSZ010000067.1:0-18084 GCA_013755755.1 Fusarium sp. NRRL 25184 | reverse complement strand
GAATTGGGGTTCTCTGGCTTGTGCTCGCCCAGGTTCTTGGTTGGCTGAGGAGGACTAGCAGATGGAGGCTTAGGACCGCACGTGGTGCACTCTTCTGGCTGAGCACCAGAAGGGGCTGGCTTGACAGCAGGGGCTGATGGAACAGGTTGTGACTGACCCGGAGGCTTGCCAGTAGGCTCACCTTGGGCGTGGCATGTCTCACACGGTTCAGGATGCGGCTTGGGAGGTTCGACGCCGTTACCATGTCCCTTCGTAGGAGTAGCCTCAGGACACGGAATAGTCAGCGTTGCAGTGATAGGCTTCTCACCACAAGAGTTACAAACAGTAACAGTTGCGGTAAACCCAGGCGGAACACCAGTCGTGCGAGGCTGACACTTTTCCTTGTGACAAGCTTCAGTGATGGTGTACGTGTGCAGACGCAGGCCCGTGGAGCAGAACTCGTGATACTCGGTTGTATACACGGTATGAGGCCCCAGCCCACCAGCACCTGTGCCGTTACCAGACCAAGTGCTGGTCGGTTCGACGATGATGGAGGTGATGGTGGGAAAGGTCTTGGTTGAGGTAACGCAAGAAGTTGTTTCTGCGTTGACTGCAAGACTGGCAGTCAAGAGGAAGGGGATGAGGGACTTGAAGGTTTGCATTTTGAAGCGAGTGACGAAGCGAGTGACAAGATGTGTGAAGAACGAGTGAAAGTTGTCAAATGACTTGTATGTCTGCCATCGCAAAAATATCCCTTCGGTCAAGTATTATATATCACCGACCTCTCAATAACAAAGCTCTTCTAAAATTACCTTCTCACCTCCATACCTCACAATATTCCATAATAGTCCACGCACTTCCAACTTTGAAACCAAAACACGCACAACGCAGCTGAAGCAAAAACCCAAAGCATGAAGATCCGTCCCAAGGAGGCAGTATCGAGATCACTGCCTTGCATACGACCACGGCAATTCTGTTTCTGGAAGTTGATCGACGGGTAATATCTCCGATGGAACCTCGCTTAGCGGAGATATTTTGAGACATGCAGGAGATAGTGTCAATAGTTGGGTTCTCGAGAGACATAGTCTTGCAATGGGAGCTGAAAGACTTCACTTTTGCGGTGTTAGTCGGGTCATGGAGGTCGTGTCGGCATGTCTGAACTCAAACATCAGAAATTGCGTCAAAATCGTGCGTTGTTGTTATTCGAGAATTAACATCTCCGCCTCTTTGGGCATGTATATACAGCTCATCTCCAGCCTGAGTTCAAAGGTTATCACTTGAATCTCAACGACATCTTTTCATCAGTTTCTGATTACACTCGTTTATTTCAAACCACTCGCTTATTTATCTTCCTCCTGAACACTTGTTACTCAACATGAAGTCCAAGAGTATCATGGCCGCTTCAGCAGTGATGGAGCTTGCTCTGGCACAGGGTGCTGTGGATCCTCTTTGCTCTACCATCATCAACCTTCAGCCTATTGAATATCAGTTCCAGCAGCCTATCCTTATCGACTCCTACTTCCCTGCCAATACTGACATTGTCCTCGATGGTGGCCATGTTGTGCATGTCACCAATGCTCCCACGTCTCTGAGCACAGTCCTGACTGATATCTCGACAAGCTTGACTACGCTGACCAGGTTAGTTCGTCATGGTGTCGACAGTTGTATCAAACTCCACTAATCATTCCCAAATAGTGCTACCAACGGTAACGGCTCTCCCCCAGATGCAGGCTACCTCACCTTCACCGTTCCTGCGAACCCTGACGATATTGGCAATCACCCTGTCACCAAGACCTATCCCCCAACTCGGCCTGGCGAGCCTGGTATTGTAATCATCCAGGTCCCAACATCTCCTCCTGGAGCTGGTGAGGTCCCTACCTCTTCAGTCCCGTACGTCACGGTCACTACCACTGGAGACTTCCCTTCTCTTACCACAACTACCATCACTCCTAACAAACCAGGAGCGACCGGTAGTGTCATCGTTGAGGTCCCCAGCACCAATATTGCTCCCTCTTCTGCATCTTATATCACCGTCACTACTCCAGGAGACCTTTCTCCTACTGATGACCCTCGCACAAGCACTATTCCCCCCGGTAACCCTACCGACCCTGGCACGGTTATTGTTGTAGTGCCAAGCTCCGCGGCTTCATCGTCCTCTTCTGTCCCATTTGTCACCGTTATCACCACTGGTAGTACCCTCAACCCAACAGACAATCCCGTCACATCGACTATCTCCCCATCTGGGTCAACAGGTTCCGGAACTGTCATCGTGGTGGTTCCGCCTTCCAGTTCTCCTGTCGGCTCTGACTCATCTTCCATTCCCGCCTCTTTTGTTACCCGCACTGTGACTGGAGATAATGGTAATGGTGAACCCTCGACGACCACTATTAGTCCTACCGCCAGCTCTGGCTCAGGGACCGTTATTGTCGTAATCCCGCCTGCAACCAATAGCCCGTCATCAACACCCTCCGGAGCCAGCAGCTCTGGAGGTCCTGGCTCCTCTGCTACTCAGAGGCCTAGCGATAGCGCCGCTCTATCTAGCAGCACTGGCGTTACTGGACCATCATCTACATCACCAGGAGTCAGCAGCTCCGGAGGTCCTGGTTCCGATGGACCTAGCAGCTCTAATACTCAAGGGTCTAGTGACAGTGCCACTCCATCTAGTAACACTGGTGGTACTGGGTCATCATCCTCTGGACTTAGCAGCTCTGCTACCCAGGGACCTAGCGGCAGCACCACTTCATCTAGCAGCACTGGCGGTAGTGGATCATTATCCTCTGTCCCTGAGACGTCTAGTTCCAGCCAGGCGACTACCAATGATGCTGCTTCGAGCACTTCAGCAAGTGCACCAGCAAGCAGTTCAGCTGCGTCATCAAACACGCAGTCTAAGATAACATCCAGTGCTGGTGCAGAGACGAGCACCCCTGCCACTTCCCCTGCTTCCTCTTCCGCTCCTCCAACTAGTGATACAGAGACCAGCAATCCTACCACTTCTCCTGATTCTTCTACTACCCCCTCCACTAGCGATGAAGAGACCAGCTCTCCTGTCAACCCCACCACCTCCAGCCTTACCTCCTCAGCTGAAACCTCAGCACCTGCCTCCTCCACAGAGTCCGCTCCGAGCTCATCTGCCAGCGCAGCGGCCGCAAACTTTGATCCTTGCCCCGACAGTCTTTATGGAAATCCTGAGTGTTGTTCCGTCGATGCTTCTGGGGTTGCAGACCTTGAGTGCGACTCACGTGAGTATACCTTTAATGTCATAAGACAGATTACAGCTAACATGATCCATAGCCACCGAGTCTCCTACCGATGCTGAGAACTTCCAAGCCATCTGCGCTGCTAGTGGTAAGCGGGCTCGATGCTGTGTCCTTCCTGTGGTAAGTCGTATTCTTGAACCGAAAAAGACGAGATACTAACTCATTTCGCACTATAGCTTGGCCAAGCTCTTGTTTGCTTGACTCCTGTTGGTGTATCGAACTAAACTCAGCTTGGTATTATTTTAAGAGAAGATCTGGACTGATTGTATGGGAGAACTGTAGGATAATACTCTGGAGGGACTGGGTTAATGGCTTACTAGAGGCCTTTTGGAAGCCATGCTAAGAATGGACCTCGGGAATGCTGTCAATGCTCTAAGGGTACTTGTTTAACTTATACCGTAATTTTAATATTGAGAGCTGATCTCGTTCTTCAATTCTAAATGGATCTGAGCATTGTCGTTTCCTCGTGAAATATTATTCAAGGTTCCGCTTCCAAGGCAATGACGATTGGTTTTGAGTGTCAATATTGAAATGAAGTAATGGTATTTGTTAAGCAGTAGCTGTCAAGAAACTATATATGGAATTTCAAGGGCAATTTTGAGGCTGTGCGCATAGATCTGATGTCAGACGAGCTGCTACTGGTTACGCGTTAAGGTGTCTATTTATGTCCGAGATTGTAAGCGGCGATATTCCTTCCACGTACTTCGCCTCATGCGCGTGTCACTAACCCCACGATTTTCACGACCTTTCTCGCGGTAATTATTAAGCATAACTCTTTATTTACCCTTCCCGTCGGCATCTGATTGTGCCGTGTTTGAGAATATCTCTGCGAAACACAGCGACAGCGCCTCTCTTTGGCCCCCATTGGAATCTCACCGATACTGCTACAACAGCTCAATGACGATGGCTGAATATAATTGGTCTTACGCTGAGTGATAAATACAAAAACAGCCCTGCCGCAGCTTAGATGACCTGATTAAGTTACCCGAGTCTCCAAATCCCACCATGCATGCTTCATATTTCTCATACAATCTTAGCAGACCCTACCCGTATATATGGTTTACTCCCGTGGTTCTTGTCGGTGGATTGATCGCGACAGCACTTGTCGCATTTCTGAGCGTCGCAACACAAGGTTACGAGACTATTTCCATGGCTACATCCAATCCCAACACGACCAGCGAAAATCGTAATCCTTTCTCGGACTGGCCTTCGTTCCTTACCGCCAACACAAAGTCACTCTGCTCCACCACAACAATCCCCATCGGTACTGAGTTCTACACCAACAACACCGCCCTCAAGTACACCGTCACCAAGATCTGGCGCGGCGATAATCCAAAAGAGCCAGATGTACTGCTGGGATCGTTGCCCTATCTCAATAACCCATTCCAATCATGTGCAGTAAATGGCATTACGATTGAGTTTGAGGGTATCGATCGTAGTGCCTCTCAGATCGCGCTCCAGCAATGGGGCGCCAAGCTACGAGCTTCGCTGTCCTGTGAGGTAGACACGTCTGGAGGCAGAACGACCATGAACATGACAACTACATACGACGTCAACGGCATTGACAACGATATAGGCACGGCATTCCCAGGTCGTAATAGCACAGCCAAGGCAAGCCTATGGTGGGGAGAGTCACTTCTTGCTTGGTACTCAATCGCCTTGACCAACGACATGCACGTTTCCAACGAGAAGTTCTTCCGAGGAAAGAATGACACAGACGTCCCCCCAATCTACAAGGGTCACATTTCTTTCACGAAAAGAAAAACAGTCGTGCCATCGGTGCAGGATATCGAGGCACTGGACTTTTTCCAAGTCAGCTGTTTCTTCGTCCCATTCAGCAACAATGGCGTTTCGCCCAATGTTTATTACTGTAGCCATGACAAGATGAAGAACACACGCTTGATCGAGCAGCTCTCCAAAGCGGATGACAGCGACCAGTTGATGCCTCTCCCTGGTATTTGGATCTCGGCAGATAGCCTGGCGAAAGCCTTTTATTTCACCATTCTCGCTGATCTTGGACAAAAGGACTCTGGACCGAATATTCTGGACAACGTTGAGCTTTTGACGCATTCTACCAACGGCTATGAAGCTATCCGGAATCGTGTGCCTATATGGGGTGACAATCTCAGAGTCAACACCACAGAAGGATTGGCTCACCGTGCATTCACTTCCAAAGATCTCTCCAGAAAGAATTTAGGGATTGAACCCTCCGTCATCTCGACTACATTTCTTTGTCAAATCCCTCGTCTCAAAAGCAGACCAACGCTCATTGTGTCCGTCATAATCAACACAATAGTCATCTTATCAGCTCTCTGGAGATCATACCAATTCCTTATTGATGCAATTTTGTCAAAGAACGATCCAGACATGATGAATTGCGCTGGATGCACTACCACGACATCGAAGGAGGTAGAAAATGAAGTTGGTCATTCTTCTGAAGAATCATCGCAGAGTTTGGGGATATCAGGTCGGGATAAAGCACGTTACTCTTCTCTACGACAAGACGATAGTCTCTAGTCCATGCTAGGGATTTCAGGATAAACACTGGAGCCAAGACCGCCCTTTTGTCTTGGTAAAAGTTCCAGGTCACATGGCCAGAAGCGGGCTTTTATCCCGAATAGGCATCTCGCGAAGGTCATAGTGGGTCGTGTGATATACCCGTGAGATATTTATAATAAGCTTAAGATGAATCTGGTAGTTAATCGGCACCAAGGCTTGGCATACTCTTGGCCTCGGATCACTTATGAAAAGATGAAATCTGACTGGTGGTCTTGAGCAGATTGACTATCTACGTGCTTGTTCATCTTGATCCTTGGCCCGATATTTCTGGGGAACCTTTGCCTTGGTTACTAACTCCATCTCGGTATGATGTACATGACTCAGGGGTTCTTTGGCATCTAACTGGTCAGCGAGATGCATGTTTGATTCCAATCGTCACTGTGAATACTCAGGGTAGTATTGGTATCCATAGTATTCACTTGGCCCGGACCAAGTTGAGGACCTTATCGTACATCTTTTGGATTGAATAAGCTGCCAAGCGCAAAAGGTCCAGCTTCCAAGAACAAAAGAACTAGCTTCCAATCCGGGGAATGATCGTCGATGATTTCCCAACTCTTGACTTTGACCTTAACACCAAGTATAAAGAGTCCCCGCGAGCCTTGGAGTATTTGCTCTGTAGTTTCTCACTCATCACCTCTTTGAAACCTCCTCAATCCGTCAACATGAAGGCCAGCATCACCTCCCTCCTCCTAGCCACCCTAGCGGGCTCTGCCGTCGCACAGACGCAGAGGATCAACACGGCCAAGTACAATGAAGAGTACCTCCGTGCCAAGAGTGCGCCTCATGCCATTGGTATGGGAGAGCTTAAGCAACGCAAGCTGGCGCTTCACGAAAGTGAGGCTGCGGCTGGTGTCTTTGACAAAGATCGTTACAAGGTTCTCAGCTCTGGCACGCCTTGTTCGGGTGGTAAGGCGGGGGGTTACTCTTGTAATAAGATTGACCTCTTGGGCTTTTTGCGTCACCAGGATTTGGGCAGCCGAACTCGCGTCGGTAATGATGTTTGGGGTATGTTATGCTCTAAAGCAGCTGTCAATTTGTGAGGCCCATGCTAACTTGTCAGGCTGGACACATGCCTCCAGTGGTCGCGAGTTCGCCCTTCTTGGACAATCAGACGGCACGGCCTTTGCAGAAGTTCACCCTGATGGTAGCCTTACCTACGTCGGTCGCCTCCCAACCCAGACCGTCGCTTCTTCGTGGCGTGATATCAAGGTTATTGGCAACTACGCCTACATCGGCTCTGAGGCAGCTGGCCATGGTCTCCAGATCTTCGACCTCACCAAGCTTCTCAACACCGACAAGAGCAACCCTCCTACCTTTAGCATCAGGAGTGACTTGGCCGCGCACTTTAGCGCTTTCGGAAACAGCCACAATATCGTCGCCAACGAGGAGACTGCGCTTATCGCAGCTGTCGGTACAGCCTACGATCTCAAGTGTCGTGCCGGACTCTGGATGATCGACGTCTCGAACCCCAAACGCCCTCAGGATGCTGGTTGTGTCGCTTCGGATGGCTACGTTCACGACGCGCAGTGCGTTATTTACCGTGGTCCCCAGAAGGCTTTCCAGGGCCGTGAGATTTGCTTTAACTACAATGAAGATGCGCTCACTATCGTTGACATTTCTCGTCGTACTATGCCGCGCCAGCTGTCGCGCACTACATACAACGGCGCTACGTATACTCACCAGGGCTGGTTGACTGAAGATCACAAGTATCTCCTCCTCGACGACGAGCTAGATGAGCAAGAAAAGACTGGTCCTGCAGCTGACCAGCACACCACGACCTACATCGTCGATATCCAGGACCTCGAGTATCCTGTGTTCCGTGGTGTATACAAGAGTCCTGTTCGCTCCATCGATCACAACCAGTACGTCGTTGGCGGCGTGTCATACCAGGCAAATTACGGATCGGGTCTCCGCATGGTGAACGTATCTTCGATCGCTCAAGATGATACTGGCGCTCTGTTTGAGGAGATTGGTTTCTTTGATGTTCATCCTGAGGATGATGCTGTTGGTGGTGAGGCGCAGTTTTATGGTGCTTGGTCTGTTTACCCTTACTTCCAGAGTGGCAACATTTTGGTTAGCTCTATTGAGCGGGGCTTGTTTTCACTTCGATATACCGGTTAATTTAATAGCCCATCGTACATAGAATACCATTCACATATATACTTTGTATTACTCTCCATCTTCAATTGAGCGATATGAAGTATTTATCTCGTTTTATCGACCCTCTTATAGGTGGAGCTAGAAACACCTGACCCGAGTGGGTCCCACTAAGTCTGGATTTAGGAGTCTAAATTATTCTCTAGCTACTTACCCTGTATCACAGCCAAAGCAGTAAAGAATGCCATGCATTAATTATTTAAAGGCTATTTAGAAGACTGCTTCCCGTAATATAATTTTAAACCAGCTCCTTAATACCATTTATCATTTAGTATAAAGCGGCTCCACGCCATAAGCCGGATGCAATGTATGAGGGAAAGGACATTGAGGTTAGTTACTCTTTGTTTGACCATAACACTCAATTCTTTAATGCATCAAACATCGCTATCGCCTCAAATCAACGCTGTGAGTGCTTACTGGTTGAGCCAACAGGATCCTGTTATTCGTTTATCCGCTTTTTAAGCTACCTGGCCGGCTCACTCTCACGCCCACAAGCCGATCGATTAGCGGTAATCTCCCCCAATTCCACCAAAGCTGATCACAAGTCACAAGCCGGCGGGGAAGATTAGACCCGGGGGATAAACTCTGGGGAAGGGGTCTAGACATTGTAGGTCACTGCCATCTATACCGGCAATCAAACATGACCGACACGCTGCCATGCACCCGTTCAGGAACGCGGTCGGTTCAAGGTCCCGAACAACCCTGACCTCGCCAGATCCTTTCCCTTTTCCCCACAGTCACCATCTAAAAGGGGTCCTCGCCTTGAGATCCATATCTGTCAACTGTCCCTTGATGAAGTCGCATGACGGGCATGGGTCTCGTTTCGGTTGGCCGGGTCCACCATCAACGTGCAGTCACTTGCACCTTTTGATCAATCCCATTAGACATCCTTTCATCCGATAATACAAGAAGCTGTTCCTAATGTTGAGTATGTGCGCATCACATTAAATTGTTGAACACTTGGCAATTGGGTGCTGGCACTTATCCAAGGAGTAAATGGCCCAGATGGATCAACACTTACCCCCCAGCTTGCGATGAATCCTTTAAGTCAGCAGACGCGTGGGGATGATTACTTACCCCACTAGTTTAATTCCATGCGGGGTCCCCAGAATCTGGTTGCCAACCCCAGAACTTCCCAAGGTAGGCAAACGACAGCTCCTCCAAGACTGAATACGGAAATTAAGCGCAACTCCAACACCACGTAGAGGGGTAAACTCTTAGCCATTGACGCTACTCATGCTCCCGAGTTCTGGTTAGAGCGAAAACTCTCCCTTGGCGCTACCCCAGCGTATGCGGGGTTTTCTGAATCTCGACCTTTCTAGTCAGCCTAGTGCCTACCATGAGGCCGCTTCTGCTCCATGCCCCCGCACAACTCAGAGCACGCGCTAAGACGCGCCAGTCCAAGACCACGAGCAGGGATGGGATAAACTTTCAAGCGCAGAACGGTGCTGTAATTGGCTCGAGCCAATTGGCTCAGAAACGCATATATTAGAGGGCAGTCTCTTCCCCATACTTAGTCTCGAAACCCCAGATCTTCCTCTCCTCCACAAACTCTCCCATCTTGTGCTGGCTGACAATTCTTCCATCATGGGTCTCTCCGTCAACAACATCTTCGCCGTCAATGAGGACAGGCCGACTCCCAAGGCCGTGTACAACTGGCGCGTTTACACTTCCGCTGCCATCGCGTCCTTCGCATCATGCATGATCGGCTACGACTCAGCCTTTATCGGCACCACGATCGCGCTGCCGTCCTTCACAGAGGAATTCGACTTTGCCTCGTACGAACCCAATGACCTCGCTCTTCTCAAGTCGAACATCGTCTCCGTCTATCAAGCCGGTGCTTTCTTCGGCAGTTTATTCGCATACATCACTTCGTACTTCATCGGTCGACGATACTCTCTTATTACTTTCAGCTTTGTTTTCATGATTGGCGCGGGTATGATGCTTGGCGCTAATGCGGAGCGCGGCTTGGGTCTTATTATCGGCGGTCGTGTTCTAGCTGGTGTTGGTGTTGGCGCTTGTTCGAATATGGTTCCGATCTACTGCTCTGAGCTGTCTCCTCCTGCTATTCGCGGTCGCCTCGTCGGTATCTACGAACTTGGCTGGCAAATTGGCGGCCTCGTCGGTTTCTGGATCAACTATGGACTTGCTGAGACCATGGCTCCCAGCCACAAGCAGTGGATCATTCCCTTCGCTGTCCAGCTCATCCCCGCAGGCTTGCTGCTCTTCGGTTCCTTCTGGATCAAGGAGTCGCCCCGTTGGCTATTCTCCAAGGGTCGCCGTGAGGAAGCCATGAAGAACCTGTGCTGGTTGCGACAGCTGCCTGCCAATGACCTCTATCTCGTCGAAGAGGTCAGCTACATCGACCAGGAACTCGATCGCTACAACAAGGAAGTCGGCCCCGGTTTCTGGAAACCCTTCACCGCGCTCAAGAGCCGCAAGGTCCAGTGGCGCTTCTTCCTCGGCGGCATGATGTTCCTCTGGCAGAACGGCTCCGGCATCAACGCTATCAACTACTACAGCCCTACTGTGTTCAAGAGCATCGGCATCCAGGGTACTAACACCTCCTTCTTGACCACCGGTATCTTCGGTGTTGTTAAAACCAGCATTACTATCATCTTTATCCTGTTCCTCATTGAGACTGTTGGACGCAGAAAGTTGTTGATTATCGGTTCAGTTGGTGGTTCGCTCTGCATGTGGTTCATCGGCGCCTATATCAAAATTGCAGACCCCGCTGCCAAGGTCGCTGCTGCTGCCGCCGATGGAGCTGAGGCTCCCAAAATGTCCAGCGGTGGAATCGCTGCCGTCTTCTTCTTCTACCTCTGGACTGCCTTTTACTCCCCCACATGGAATCCTATTCCCTGGGTCCTCAACTCTGAGATGTTCAACGAGAACTCCAGGTACGTTTCTTCCGCCCCCCCTCTACTTAGACACATTACTAACATGCTGCAGATCACTCGGTCAGGCGTCCGCTGCTGCCAACAACTGGTTCTGGAACTTCATCGTCTCTCGCTTTACTCCCCAGATGTTCCTCAAGATGGGCTACGGCGTCTACTTCTTCTTCGCGTCGCTCATGGTCCTTTCTTCCATCTTTGTCTTCTTCTTCATCCCTGAGACCAAGGGTCTGCCTCTTGATACCATGGACCGCCTCTTCGAGATCAAGCCTGTGTGGAAGGCTCATGGACAACTGTCTGAAGAGTTGACGCTGCAGGAGGAGGAGTTCCGACGCAATGCAGAGGGTGCCGACCTTACTACTGAGAAGAGTCGCGCTATTGCTGAAGAGAACGAGCAGGTTTAGAGTTGTTGATATAACAGGGCTTCATATTGGTAGAGCTTATAGTCAGACTTAGTATAATAACTAAAGAAAGTATTTTTAAATTATGATACAAAGTCCCTGTGATTGTCAACTCCCATCTGCCACGTTATGATAGCTATCGAATGTCGCTTCCCCAGCTACAACTGTTTCAATTTGCGATGGCTGGGTTGATCAATGTCGAGCCTAAGGGAAAAGGTCAATAAAGACTAAATATAGTGGATCAAGAAAGACTTACCTCCGTCAGGATAAACAATTTGGCCATTATAAAACAAGCCACCCTTTCCAGCAAGGAAAAGAATCGTCGCAGCCATATCAGTATCATGACCAGGTCGTCCAGCCGGGTTAGTCATCTTCTTGTCAATGTTGCTCTTGTTACCCTCATCAGACTCTCCAGTAGTCATCTCACTAGGGAATAAGCCTGGCGCGATAACATTGACTCGAACCTTGATGTCCTTGGTGAGAGTAGCTATCATGCGACTAAGGTGCGTCAGAGCAGCCTTAGATGTGGCGTAGGCGGGTTGTCCCATGCTGGAACCTTTCATGGCTCCCGAAATTGAAGAGACATTGATGATTTGGGAGGAATACCCTGGAGTAGTCTCACGCCCTTTGGCCAGTAAAGGTAGGAAGGCCATAGACATGTAGTACGGTCCTGTCACATTCGTCTTCAGTGTGTCGGCCCACTGCTGTGGCTCAGTCTTGAGGAAATGCTCCGCAAGTGCCTTAGCGTCGGTTGTGTCTGGTTCACCAACTGACGCTAAAACAAGACTTGCATCAGTAAGAGTTACATTCTGACGAATGAGTCAACTTACAAAACTTGGTGTTGTCATCCTCCGCAATGCCAGCGTTGTTAACGAGTAGATGAATGCCATTTGGCTCTTTTTTGCCTACCTCTTCGGCAAGGCGGATAGCCTCATCCTTGAGGCTGACGTCACCAGGGAGGACATGAATGCTCCCAGGGCCTGTACCATAAGTCTTCTGGGTTTGTTCAAGGACCTCTTTACGGCGGCCTGTGATGTAGACCTTGGCGCCGTTGGACTGCAGTGCCTGGGTGATCATCAGACCAATACCTGTTGCACCGCCTGTCACCACTGCCGTAATGTGAGAAACATCGAATAAGGCAGCGGCCTTGAGAGCTTCATTCTTCGCGTGGTCTTGAAATAAGTTAGAATACGTCTTCGGTCTACATGGCTTATTGTTCGAGGCTTCAACTCACGAGTAGCCATGGTTACCACGATGCTGAAAACTTAATGTGATGTCTTGATCCAAATAGAAGATGATGAAGACGAGAATATGAGAGACATAGAAAAAGGTCATATATAAACTTGAGGGGACCATATCAAGCACGTAATGTCCTGCACATACCAGCATCAGTCGTTATGCGATTGGATGTCTGATGACGCTGAGATGCAGTAAACAACGGGTCTAACAGGATGGCCCGCGTCATCGATATTCGCGACGTCTTTTCGCTGGTCTCCCCAATTATCCAACTCCTTCACTGGAGATTAACGGATAGTGATGCAATACTATAAAACCAGAATTCCTTGCCATTACCAGTCTGCAATTCCTACATTAATGCCTAGTATCTAAGTTTTCTGTGGTGATATAACCCTAAGGCTCAACTGCAAACAACCCTGTAGTACCTTACAACTGCTTCCCGGCCGCTATTGTCAAAGAATTTAATCTCCAAAGTCCAGAAGTATTGGGCCATCACCACTAGACTTGTTGAGAGACCTCGAGATACTGACGTGTCTCGTGTTGATGGTAATTTCGAGAACAGCTACAAGTGATCTTCTATCCTGATTTGCTGAAAGTTAAGTAATGTAGTAATTGGTTAGGCATTGTGGTATAATGTTTAAGTTGAGAGCCAGATGTTTTGTTTGCAGTTGAGATATGTGGCTGAGAGCTTATATCACCGCAGAGAACTTAGTTAAAAAATGTAGGAGGTCTACCCTTCACGCCTTCCCGTGTAAGTACCTGAAACGAATTGAAGACCCATTTATGAGAGCCCTTACGTAAAATTTCGACCGCTAATCGATACTTGTGGAATTGCTATACTAAGGAGATTGTAGCCCATTCTGCAGTAGTGAAATGCGGTAGTAATGAACACTCTACCTCTTCTTCCATCAAAAAAGGCCTTTCCTCTTCATTTCCCTCATTGACCTTCTGTTCAGTAGCCCCAGATCCCGGAGCACCTGACTTCTCGTCACCTTTCTTGGTATCTGGCTGATGCTTCACCATCCTTTTGACGATTCTTATAGGAAGTTGCACTTTCGAAGCAACATGACCCTCTGCATACTGACCGAGTTTAAAGTCAAAAACGCGCTCATCTTCCGTCAGGCTTCCATCATGAAAAGTTGAGGAATTCTTCCCAACGCCTATTTTGACGACTGTGTTGCTGATCATAGGACTGAGCTGAGATGAATAATGTAAATCCTCAATCCATGTTCCGACTCTGACAAATTCTTGGTTATCATCGCTTACACGTTTCTGGAGCACAAGTCCATGACCACCTGGCGGTTGAATGTCGGGCTCCGGATCTTGGCGAATATATAGTGGGAGGAGGAAATATTGTAAAGATATGTCAAAAGGCTTGCTAAAATGGAATCTGAATGTGATATAGGTATCTTCATATGGTTCACAAGCTTGAAGCCGGAAATAATCCAGCCCAAGTGAAGATAATTCAACATCAGATTTGTGACGGAAGTACCATGGTTGCTCGTCCCTGTGGAGAGTACCAGCGAATGTTACTGGCAAAAGCAGACATCGAATCTTTAGAATAGCTCGTTCGAAGGAAGAAAAAGGGTCGCTTGTGGATGGGATGACTACAGCTTGGCTTAGAAGAGCCAATGGCTGGTGCTTATCCGATTCGAATGAGTTAGGGGACACGGTTGAGATCTTCGGTCCCTCTCCACACAGCATGATACCTGAGTCCACCGATCCGGAAAATCCCACCCAAGACCACGAGGGCGGCACCATAGTGACTTCCTCTGGCTTTAGCTTCGAGCTTCGAGTTCTTTCTTCTCTTGGCTCCCATAAAAGGTCTTGCATCCAAGAGTCTAGCCAGATGCCAGCAAAATATGTACCGCCAGTCCTACTGGCGATCAACTTAGCAAGTCCTGCTATCGCAATAAGCCTGTCGTTTTCGAATGTCAGATCGCTTCCAGTATACTGTGTAAGTGTTCGACTCCAGGCCAGATCTTTTTCATGCCCCGTAAGATCTAGAATTGATTCACGTCCCCCATCTTTATTAACATAGTTTGGAGAGGCTTCACTCCCAGTGCATCCGTTACATTCCCAGTACAATTGGTCGTTTCCAAGGTAGAGTAGCCGTCTCGAAAGGTATCGTTCCTGTAAGACCCACGCCCGCTGGTTGATTGGCGCTTGACTCACATGGACACGTAATTCGCTATGTAGCGTCTCCTTGACAAATACCCACTCATCCAACCCCGATACAGAGCCATGTTCCCTATTATCGGCCAGAGGCCGAGGTATACTGCGAGGCTGACACCTGCGAAATATTGAAAGACCTGGGAAGTCCCAGCAAATCGATAGTGTAAGAAATGCATATCGATATATATCCCTCATTAATGGAGCCTCCTTAGAGAATTCATAGCCGTTGTCATCTTGTATGATGCAGAGAGAATCAATCCAGAGATATTGGATAGGTATAGCGCGGCAGATAGAGATAATATCCTGATAGTTTTGTGGCAGGGCGTGGTCAGGCTGAGAATTGCAGTAACTCGTGTAATTGCTGGTTTGTAGTGTAGGTGTATCAGACGACCATCGATGAGAGAGCGCAGCATACGAAACATGTCCTGGATCCTGATAGATACGCCAAACCTTCGAATTGAAGTCACCCAGATCCAACAGCCGAGTTGGCGTATTTGCATGTTCTGGTGGAGCAGCTTGCTTTAAACAGTTGGTGTGATTTACCTCGCAAGTCTTGACCCAGCGGTTTGCGGCGTCAGCAGCCGACTTAGGCGTATGTTGTATAGCAAGCGGAAACTCTCTTTCGGCCTCTAATTAAGGATGTATGAGTATATAATAAAACTTCTTAAAACCTTATTTGGTTACTTACCCAGGTAGTGCTTTTCTGTTGTCTTCCATAAAGAGAATTCCGACGTCTTTATCAATAGTTTCCGACTCATTAGACGTATGAAGACGGTATATTGGGTATTTTGGTGCCTGGCGGTGTAGACGTCAATCCTGTTGATCTGTGCCTTGAATTCTGTTGTCGATTCAGTATTTGGGGATGCAACCGGAGAAGATCGGATGCTCCGCCAAAGGATCCAACAGATAGGGCAATCATTGCTCAGTGATAAGACCAGGGATTCCCACGATGTGTGTAGAAGGAAGGGTTTATTTAAATACCAATCCCACCCATCACGCATCCATTGCGGTCTGTGCCAATCTCCGTGTTCTGACAGTTTCTCGTATGTAGCTGTAATCGAGTCTTTATTACCCTCCGAGGCTGGAATGTTGGGCAAGGATGTTCGGCAAGCTTCGCAAAGACTCATCTTTACAATAAGAATCGCTTAGGCACGAATATGCTGATAGTGGATAAATACTCACAAGATTGATGATGATGGCTAGCTATGGGACTAAAGCCCTTGATCAAGCGATTGTACGTGTTACAAGAGGGGTAGTCGGGGATGTGAGCAAGATATGTAATTAGATGAGTGGCCTGCGTGGCACGAATATGGGACCCAAAGAAAAGTGCAAAATAGCAAAGGGGGCGCCGTTGTGCAACCAATAAACACCTAACTTTGCATAATCAAAGCAAGAAATTCTGGTTTTGAACCCGTGGCATGCCTCAATTTGTTGGTGAGCGTCATGTGTTCATCTCTCATTGGTACTGATCCGGGAGATCATGCCGCATTTCTGCAGCTGGTGCACGTGGCTGAAACCATTTTATGCGCCCGGGACAGCTGGGCAACAAAAAGTCATCCTTGATCTAGGTGCCTTGAGTCCACCAACAGTGCCAATAACTATCAGGATTAATCTGACCTAACTGGGTCTAAAACCAGAAGCAAGATTTTCCCATTCGAAAAGTGCGCAACCTGACCTAAGAGACAGGTTTACGAATTAGAATGCCGCCTTCTCTCTATTATACGGAGACTTGTTCTTACGAGATTAATGATCTCATCGATTATCCATCTAGGCCCTTGCAAGATCCCAGAACTGCTTCAACCTAGCGACCTCAAAAGGACCAACGTTAAACACTCTGGTAAATACGTTATCACAACTTAAAGTGCCCTAAGATCAGGCTCACGATATGTGGGCACATAATAATTCAAGGCCCCCTTAGAATACTGGTTCTCTGAAGAAAGAGTGTAGCATAAGGTCTGGGGTATGAAGTACTCGGCAGTTGGCGTCTTTGATTCTGCTGGGGCAGACCAAAATCCATTGAATTTCACGGAAGTCCCAATGAGACCGACTTGGAGTTGACTAATGATGAATCAAGAAAGCCTTAGTGGACTCTTCGTAGAGAAGAAGAAAAGTGAACAAGCGGTCCTCTGACAACCTTCATAGCTCCAACTAACACCCCCCCTTGAAACCGCTAATATAGACTTCTCGACTCTCACCCTTGTTATCATTGGTGTTGGAAGACGTGTAGCAGTTGCCGTAGCCGTGGACAAATATAATGCAGCTTGGGTCATCTCGACACTTCTCAAAACAATATTGGGCAGTTATACCAGGATAACCAAGAGGGATTTCTAAAGCCAAATAGTTGCAGTATATCTTCCTGGTGTCGAATCACTGATTTGGGGTTGAAGAACAATTGTCTGTTCGGCTTCTGCTGTTGTTGTTATGGCGGGCTGGGTAGTGGTTTCTGTTACCGAGTCGAGGGTAGTTGTGAAAGCAGTAGTAGTCACATCTGTGGACTTTTCAGTGGCAGTAGTGTTCTCTTCAGCAGCGCTTGTTGTATCCTCAGAAGTCGTTGTTGAAGCAGTTTCAGTGGTGGTAGCAGAAACATGTTCAGTCGAGGTGGTTTCAACCAGTGTTGTAGAAGATTCAATTAATGAGCCTGAGCTAACAGTGTCAGCTACAGCTATTGAAGTCGATGAAACCATGGTTAAAGTAGAAGCTAATTAGAAGCAATTAATATCAGCATTAAGGATTTAGGCCGCATAAGACTGCTTACATAAAGGCTTGCAGGGTCCAGCTTCAAGAGCAGTACCCACCGCAAGAGCGGTTATAATAAAAGAAAAGACGTGCATTGCAATATAGATAGAGCCTAAATGGGGCTGGATGGAGAATCTGTTTTATCTTAGGGTAGAGATTGACACTCTTTTAGGAGACTTTAGGAGAAACTAGCAGAGATGTAATTTTCACTTAGCACCAGATCAGCACGCTTGCTTTAGATCCAGTCCTATAGTATTACGCTATTGGCTAAGTAGTATCTAGTTAGTTGCCACTACATCTAATAGTTTCAGTCTTATTATATAAGGTAAATATAAGAAAAGATATTTTAAGCCTACCCTACTGTCCACTATTTAATTTCAGAACAGCCCAGGCTACAGTCTTATTAGTTTATTTATATATAAATACGCACTATTGCCTAAAGCTAAACCTTGTGAATGGAGTTGCATAGGCCACCTGCGCCACCAGGGGGAGATCTTTAACTAGGACGTGGCTAGGACCTTGTCATACCTGAGCAATAATTGGTCACCCATCAAGATAGGATGGTCGGGGACCCTGTCATACTCAAGAGATAACTAATCAGACCTATTAGAATTATAAAAGCAATGCAATTTAGTACTGATAATGCTTCCCTAAACTAGTATCATAGTAGTAATGTAATAAGAGTAAAGT